>WJFB01001112.1:0-37543 GCA_009870185.1 Pygmarrhopalites habei
TACAACAATCACATTTACAACGTCAACAACAAACAAAAGTGATACACTTTTAGATTTAAGGAATTCAAATATTTGTAAAGAATCGTGTTCGTATTACTGGGTCATTTTTGGCCAACTATGGTTGCATAGCAGTGACAATAAATTTGTTTTTTCTCTCTTACCTCCAACGAATTTTGTGTCCCAGCAACTGGAGACCTTCTTGGCCAGTAAATCCTTTCGTCCGACTCTCCATCTCGCTTCATTTGGGCATTCTACATAAAAAAATTCATATTCATCAGCACCCTTCCAATTTCACACAGGTATTACATTACATTGTAGAAAAAAAGTGTCAAAAATGGTTTACCCTCAAGAGAACTCCCAGAATGGATTTTTTTGCGTTCAAATCTGTGACTGCGAAAGCTTGGGCTTCATTCACAACAAGCATAGCGGAGTGCATGGGTGTTAGAGGAGTACCAGGTCGATCGGGGAGAGCCAATGCAATGTCAGCTGACAATCTCAAAGATTCTAGCCCTTTCACTCTCAATTGTCCAATGTTAACCTATTTTACAAATAGAAATGATCCTTGTTAAGTATTTCTTCAAACGTATCAAGATTTTTTTCCTAAATAAGATCAAAATCTCCTTTTTGTGAGCTAATACAAAAAACTCATTCACAAATTAAATTGAGAGTGTAAATGGTTACACATTTTAATTAAGAACTTGTATGAAAAGAAACTGACAATTGAACATATGACTCAAGTTGATGAAGAGTCGGAAAATCCATGACATCCGCACATTTCCACACACAATACACGAGAAGAAAGAGACAATGAATTGAGAAACTTACATCCACATGGAAGGTCCAATTACGTCGGGCCGTCAGATTCAACCAAAGGACCATCCAGAGAAGCATGTGTGTGGCTGAACTAATGATACTGGCGAGCATGCACTTGTCTAGTGACTCTCCGTACACGAGTGTCGCATCATGGACGAGAGGACTTTGGGTGGCTGCGAGAGCCAGTAAAACAGCCAGAGCCGAGCAATGAGGGAAATATGCCCATCCGACACTACACAGAAAAAGACATTCCAAAACACATGTAGGTTAGTCCAAATTGTCACCCGCACAAAATTGGTCACACACTACCCACCCACTACTCTCCAAATATACATGTATAGTGTTGCTATATATGCATGTGTAATATACTTACCCGTAGCCATTGATGTCCTCGCCATTGGTGACATATTGTGTCCTGGCAGTGTGTTTGACAAAAGCGGAGATCTTTCCGTAACCATAGTGATAGAGTACACTGGAGGAGAGGAGGAGGATGGTTACAGAGATGATGTAGAGGAGGAGTGTCACATGATTATTGAGAAGAAGGGGAACTTCCTTCTGGAAAATTTTGACTGCCCCCACCACATGCAGTTTGTACAGAACGGAGAAACAGGAGAAGGAAATGAGGCTGTGAAGACTATTCACCATCAGTTGGAGACTGAAGAGGACGGTGAAAGTTTTATTACTATGCCAAAATACATTTGCATAACGGACTGAGAACACTATGAGGGCGATTGCATAATTGACAAATTCCGGTCTCATCCACAACCCTGACGGACTCAGGGTTTGTGTCTCCATCGTGAGGTCTGTAGAGGGGAGACAGTCAATCAGTCCTGCTTTACTCACACTTTCCGACAGTGTAGATCGACTCAAAATTCCCAAAACTTCATTTCTTTCACTCTGGGACATCAAAACTTCCAAATCCGTTCTCCACACACAACCTGCCAAAACATAAAGTAAACAAACCCCAATCATTACTAAACTTACTTTCTGTTTCTCTCTCCCGAAAACTATGATGAATCAAAAGATTTCCCCCTTTTGAAACCACACACACACACAACGTTACACCAGACCAAAAGCCAACAAACAACACGCATCAAGCTTTCTCTTCTTCCTCTTATTCTCTATCTTTATTCTATCCAATCCAAAGACCAACAACAAGTCCGGAGGGAACCCAAAAAGATTTTTATCTGTAAATACACACACACACACGATGGCTTCCTAACTTTTCCTAATATAGCGACAAAATCTGCTTGTCTCAAAGACTTTCCTTTCTCTCTATTTCTCTCTTCTCACTAACATTTCATTTCATGGGAGCTCAACAGTCTCCAATCGAGACTTCTATACACACCCCATCCCACAGAACAACAGACACACACACGTATGAAGGAAGAGGCCATCACATTGCTTCCATCCCCAAAAAGTCCGTGCTCTCGGTGCGTGAGAGTGACTGACTTGACTTCTCAAGTGGTTCAGTTGAGGTCTGGGTAGAGGCCAAATTGTGTGTTTGTGTGTGTGAGAGAGAAAGAAAAAAATTGTGAGCATCATACATGATCAAAACTCACACACACGCACACACCCTTTATACACTCTGAGGATGATGAAAGCCATAAAAAGAGAGCCCAAAAAAACCATTTGTGTTATGAAAACATACATTAGATTACTCCACTGTACTCTACTATTTTTTTAGTTATTTCCTAATGGACCTCCTAACACAAGACAAATGACACTAGCCAAATAAACTCTGAAACATAACCCGATCGTTTACAGCCTTGTCCTGAACAACTACAACTACCACCCCCACCACCAGACACACACACACACAGTACATGATACAGTCTTGTAGTCGTCGTGAACACACAACATAAAGCTTGAGTAAGACAAGAGTGGGAAAATCTGTTGGCATCTCAAATACCCAACCCTTAGTTTACTACCAGATGAAACAATAAACGATCCTATATAGGTTATCCATTTAAAAAAACAAGGGGAAGAGAGAGAGAAAAGTATGGAACTTGGATGTAATAAGAGACTTGAGGGTACAACCAGTATATTTGGTTACTAGGACAAAAATCTCCTGCCATTCCCATCCCATTCCATGAGCCACTGAGAGAGTGAGACAGAGAAAAAGTGTTTAATACAATAAGAAAAAATAGTTTTTTTCTCCTCGTCTCAGCCAGAAAGAGAACGTCAAGTGGTAAAGACATTACAAAATTTACTCCTCTATTCAATTATCTGTACGATTTTCGAAGAGTACAAAAAGTACACGCATCAAAGGCTTTATCCGTACATCTACGATACACACACACAATCACTCGCACACGCACAGTACAATTTACAAGGAGATGGAACTTTCTTTTTTTCTTTCCCTATCTCTCAAGCTGTCATATGTTTTCTTTATTTCACACACACACACTCACACATTCTCCGTCAAATCTCTCGCGGAGGCCAATGTCGAGAAAGTAATTACGTTTCCGCCAGGAGAAAAGAAGCTTCCTTCTTGAAATGTGTAGGTAATTGTAGGCTGAATAAAAGCTCAAGAATGAAATTCAATTCAATTTTCAAACCCCCCACTCTCAATCCCTGATACGTATAATACACACACACACTGAGTGAATCAGATCACTGTGTGTGTGTGAACGAGAGAGGGGGGAGTATCTGAGCCGCCTACAGTACAGATTAAAGAGTCGAAAAAAGAACTGTTCATCGTAAGTCCTCTTTCTCACTCACGATCTGATATACGCGCCTATGTGTGTTTCTTGTGTGTGTGTGTGGTCGGTGATCAGTTGAAATCCAAGAGGATGGGACAGGAGAGTGAGAGAAAGAGAAATAGAGAAAGGAGGGAGGGAGGGAAGGAGAAAAGGGGGAAGCGCTCTTGGGAAGAAAAAGAAACCCTAGAGATTGACGGCAATGGTAATTGTCACAGACAAGAGACATCAGACAACAGCAGCCTACCAACTCTCCCTCTCTCTCTTACACACACACACATTCTATGTGTAAAAGATAGATAAGCAAAATCATTCGTCCATCCGTCCAGTCGAATAGACTCCTACCATCCAGATGTTTCATTGATTTCTCCACCACCATCGACTGGAGTAAAGACGCGTAAAAAATATACCAAGAACAAATACCCGAAATTCTTTCCTACGCACACTGCTCCACAGACAGACAACCGACCCACCCACTCTATTTACCCCTCCACACCCACACACACGTCCCTTGAATTAAATAGCTCAACTCTTCCCCCTTTCATTTTATCTTATCATACATGGAAATAACATTTTTTTTCTACCACACAAACCAAATTGACTTGGATGGTTCTCTCAAAATACAGGAGATTCTAATCCATCAGAAAATTACATTTAATTCCACTAACCATAAAATTAACTTTGACCAGTCATTTCAAGAAAAGAATGCAGGGTACAGAATGTCAAATTTCACGTTCGTTTGAATATAACTATAAAGAAGATATCTATCACGTATCACGAAGATACGTCGACATCTCCCCATCAAAAAAAACGTGTAATGATTACTGCTTCTGTACTCCTCGCCTGAACACGTCTCTAAGCAACTCAAGCTAAACCGAGGAGGATTTTGTGTTCTACTTGACGTTTTTCCACGTTCACTTCACATGAGTGCCGTCTCTTCTTTCTGTGTGTGAGTGTGTCTTTTTTCTCTAACGGTAAGATAGTTGGAGTTCGCCTGGACGAACTTCCAAGATGATTAAGAGAGGACAAATTACCCTTATAAGTAGCCTGGAGAGCGATTTTCTTGTAAAAAAGCAATATCTTATCGCAAGTTCAACTATCTCCTCCACCTCTTCCTCCTCCTCCTCAGATGTGAAGCAAGTCAACATAATAAGGGGGAAGAAGCACTCTTCTCCAATTCAGTAAATAAGGCTCATGAGATCATAGTTCTTCCGTCATACCTCCACCTCCCATCCCCTCATATATCACAACACACCAGCCCCACTCAAGCACAGATATAGACAGTGGAGAGATTGAATCGAGAGGAAAGGAGAGATTGAGCTCATTTTCTCACATTTTGAGAGAGAGATGAAAGCAGGAAGAAGAAGACCAGTTCCACTTTAGTGGGAGGGAGAGAGAAAGTTGAATTTTCCAAGCTTCTCCTCCTCCGCTCCACCCCCTCCCCTCATTATTGACTAGAGGAAGAAGTTGGCAGCAAGCTCCATTGGTAAATTACAGGAGAGAGAGAGAAAGAGGGAAAGGAGAGAAAGAGAAGGATTTTAAAAGCAGATCCTCATCTAATCCTTCTTGCCAATTAGGTAATAGGGAAATGATGATGATGATAGGAACACACACACCCATGCACGACTACTAATTTCGTTATAATAGCGCGTCGGCACAATTAACTGAGCGAAAAGTGAATTCAAAGAGCTCTTTCTCTCCCTCTTTCTCTCTTTTTACTGAATGGAGTCTCTCGACTGGCAGAGTCATTTGGAGACAGTTGGGAACTTATTAATATCTCGTCTAATGTCTAATCGACTCTTCATTTCAACTTTTACGTGATTTTAACTTTTACTAACCCTCCTCCTCCCTATCTATCATCATATATAGATTTTAGCACGTAAATCTCAGTTGACTCCTCTTTCAAATAAACTACTCATAATCTCCACACACACACATAGACGCACAATGTATGATGGGATGATACACACACACTCGCGGTTGTACTTTTAATACCACCATTCCTTGCATCCTCTCAACTTTTTGTGATACATTTTATTACTGATCACATCCCGGCGTCAACAACAACAGAAAAAAAGGAGGATGTTAAAAGACTTATCATGAAAGGAAGAAAAAAAACACACCACCACTTTTTTTTTCTCGGAGATAACTTTCTCTCACCAAAAACCCACGATTCTAGTCAGCTATTAAAATAATTTATTTTCTTTTTATGTCTACTTAACTCTCCACGTTCTTTGTATGCGTGTGTGTGCTGTACTGTACATACACGGCACTTTAGAATTTTCAAAAAAAAACTTTCCTCAATTTCTACACAACATTTTCTAAAAATATGTACACGTTTATGAACATATGTTCCCTCCTCCTTTCAAAATAGTTTCGAACCACTCAAAAATCAATTCATTAAAGGATTTAACGACCAAAAAGCTAAACTTGTAAACTCCTTGTGCGGTGTCAACACACGCACAATTTAAATACAAAAACTATGAACAGACACAGGGAAGAGACTCTCTTTTATTGTGTTACCTGCGGGACAATCGAGTTATACGGTATGCAGGCTATAACACGTTAATAAAGAGTTAATAATAATCTTCAAGAGAGGAGAAAAAAAATAATGGGCATAAAAACAAGGAGGTGCAACTGCACAAGATGTGCTGACTTTATGCATAGGTAATGTCTAATGTCGACAGATAGGGAGTAAGGAGATAGTAAAAAATGAGAGGGAGAAGAGAAAAAACTTTTATGAGAAGGTATGAAAGGAAACAAGATTTTTCATATTTTTCCCAATATTACACCAGGGATGGATTATAACATGGTTTGTGGTCTCATATACATACAGTACTAGCCTCACCTAACCAAACACCCCCTCTAATATATTTCTACTCTCTCTCTGTCTGTTGAGGATACACTCGAAAATCTAAACAACGTTACAAGTATCAGCCTGACAACATGTTCATTCTGATACCATTAACCAAAAACATACCCCATCCTCAACTCAACTCACAGTGCAAATACGAGATACTCGTTTCCTCATTTAATTATTGAACTCTCCACACACAACACACACACAACCCCTATCTACATGTCCCCTCTTCTCTCTCCACTTCCCAACCAGTAAAATACTGTATTTTCCCCGACTCGAACCCCTGGATTAAAGTTTTTGAATATTCTGCGTAGGAAATAAGACATCCAATGGAATCAGTACATTTGTTCAGTAAATAGCAACTTGTGTAAAAATGTGGATAAAACATACAAAAAAAATAAAATACGGTACATTCGTACAATTCGATAAGAGTCTCTCAACAATAAAAAGACTAGTCATGGAATGTACAAACACAATGACCTATAGACATTGGTTCTCATTCAGCCACAATGATTGTGTGTGTGTGTGTGTGTGGAAGAGGAAGAGAAAGAAAAGAGGGGGAAAAGAATTTATGGTCACTCCTATACACAAAAGCTAAATGTAATCGTAAGCTCTTAGCTGAATGAGAGAGAGAGAGTGTATTGGATAAAAATGTGATCATCTCAACGTCGTTTGAGAGGAAGAGAGAGAGAGTCCATGTATCATTTTTCACATTTTTCCTCTCCACAGCCCTACACACTACACAATAAATACAGACTACACAATATTCTTCCGTGTCGAAATATACATTGAGCAATAGAACGGTGGAGGGAGGGAGAGAAGAGAAAAATATTATTATTGAAGATTGGGGATATAATGCAATGGAAGGAGAGACACAAGGAAGGAGGGAGGGGAACTGTATTCTAACAATACAATACAAACTTGGACAGTCAGCAAGATCAGACAAGAAAACACACACACACACACATACACATAGAGAAAGAGAGTATTGAGAGGAAGAGGCCAAGCAGAATTCATCATCATCACCATATTTGAGGTCCCTTACTTCACCGACGATCGCAGCCACTCCAAAATGTAGAGGAAAAAAACATAAAAATGTATATTTTTACCTCCACGTCGTTCAAAAATATATCCTAGCCCATACACACACACTCTCCTTATTCATGTTAGTTAAAACGGAGGAAGGTACATACATGTATAAAATAATACATCTTTTTTTGGTCGGGAAGGTCTCCCCTTAATCTCTCAACTGTATCTAGTTCAAGTATACGAATTTACATGAGAAGGTCATTGGGTAGTTGTAGTACATACAGTAGTTGGGAAGAGGCTAAGGATGTAGCCTTAGGAGCAAATATTGTTGAAGGAAAGGGAAGGGAAAAAAAGAATGAAAATTGGTAAATGGAGGAATCTTTGTAGCAAAAGATTCAACACAACATAAAATAAGAGACATAGAGAGAGAGAGGGGGGAAGGGTCTTTTTCTCTCTCGCTCTCTTTTTTCCCTTTTCGTAAGGGATGTAAACTGTTAGAATCAAAGACCTCAGCTGAAAGTGGATTCATTGAGGAGAAGATGGGATAGAGAGAATGGCATTCTCTGGAACTCAAGGAATCCTCTCTCTCACTGCCTCTCTCACTGCGTGTGTGTCTCTCCCCCTCGCCGTCTCTTTGTAAATATCGTTGTGGATGACTCACAAACTCACAACAACGTTGTTCTTACTTCCTAGTTTACTCCAGTCTTGTGTATACAATGTACATGTTTGTGAGTGAGTGAGAGTGTGTGTGTGTGCATTTCTCAGCTCTCTCCCTTACAACAACATAAAAGCCCCACCAGCCAACCAAAACAGCATGAGAGTGTATAGATATGTAGTCACTGGGCAACACAAAGTGTCTAGCCTCGACCCCTCTACACACACACACTCACTCTCTTTCATTCCCTGTTCTTTTCTTTGGAAAAAAACCATCCCGTCACTTTTATTAATTCCCTTTTATGCCCAAATTTACAACTACATTTAAGTTGATAAAATATTCCACTCCTAGTCATTTCACTCATCCAGCATGGAGTTTTTGGAACAAGGAGGGTAGTAAACGACTGGAGATTACACACAAAAATGTAAACTCACACACTTGACCCTAGCGTTCCCATTCTTCGGAGGTCACAACGCAAAGAATGGGTACAAATACTCATGGGACACAGTAAGAAGGGGAAAAATGGACAATTTTAAAGTACAATTTCAATGGAATGTCAAAATAAACTATCCTACTTCCTTTTGGAATAGTCTTGAAGAGATATTAACGACTTTAATTAATTCCACGTAATAACACACATAACAAAATCCCATTATCGTAAATTCAACTCTTTTCCAATATACACACAATGTTAGTGTGTGTGGAATTAAATTATTCTGACATCGATCAATCTACAAAAACAAAAGTTTTCTCTTTGTCCTGCCAAACTTAGTATTGGAAAATTCAAGTTTATCAAATAACAAATAAGTCGGATTCAAAACCTTCACTTTCATTGGCTTTAGGATGGAGGACGGGTAATAAATTTAATGATTGGACATTTGCTCGGAAATATCTCGGAAAGTATGCTTCCAATACGGAGAAGTTCTGAAAATAAGAAACATTGTTCCTTCTGGATATTATGTTGATTGAACCACAATCATAATTGCAGTAGTTAAATTTATCCCTTCCTCCTCCTCAATGTGCATTATCACAAAAATTATTTTTATGGGCTTGATAAGGAATGTGTCTTTCCCATACATCAGTACAGACGAAAAACATCTTCATTCTCGACTGTTTTATATTTAGCTCATAGTAAACACGTTTTCCCTCCCCTTCATCGCTATTCATACAAACGGGGGAAGAATACATAAAATGTGTTGAATGAAACGCAATGAAGGAAGAAAAAAGGTTATTATTACTAGTGCTAGATTACTGTCTTGTGGGCATTTTAAAATACAAAGTCAGAAGTAGAAAGGAGGAGGATGGGGCTATCCAAAAGTTCAATTGTACATCAGACAGAATTTTAATGAATATCTACCGCTTTTTGCTGACAATTACTATCCTTTCCTTGGAGGAGGAAAGAGCCGCCTGCCTGCCTCTTCCTCCTCCAAAACCCCTAGTCAAAATAGAAGTGAAAATAGAAATGACTGAACTTTTGTTTCCCTCCTCCTCTTTCTCTTCTTCTCTCTCTGTCCCTCTATCGAAATTTATGTTTATCTGACTGAGTGTGTGTACAAGGCCCATCTCGTACTCAACAACTTGAGCGCTAAATGATACTAGTCATTATCAGGATTGAAATAATGAATATTATAGCCTGAGGCTGTACAAACTTGAAACTTGAAAATCAATTCATGATTGCATCTAGGAGCCTAGAATACTAGAATGGAAAGTAATTCATTTCCAAAGTTAAAGCTACATTCTACTCAGAAGTGACTCTAGCCATTCTCTCTCTCTTTACAATTCCCCATCAGAAATGGATTCCACTTTAGTCTCCTTCCACTCAAACACACACACGTATACTGTACTGTACTTACTATAGAACAGGGACTTGGGAGACACAGTGAGGTTCTTTGCAATGTTGTTGAATGAATTATACATTTCACAGACAAGAATTTATTAAATTAGTCAAGCCATGCTCCTTCTTGACCGCATTTTAAATGAATGACGGATGTGAAATGTGAACGGAAAGAAAGAGAAGTGACTCTCCCACTGACTCCAAATTCACTTAACATTGTCCCTTGACGACCTCCTCAGTTTACTGGAAAATGGGAAGAGCACACCGTCATTCCTTGTATGAAGTAGTAGTAGGAGAAAAATACAAAAGGAGAATTGACGACACCCACTCTTCGAAATTTATAGAAGAAGAACTCGTCTTCTGGACCATGATATCATGCCCTATCTCTCTCCACCTTTATTTGTACAAAGAAAATCCCTCCACGAGTAGACCATGACAGTCATTAGCATCAACTGCACAGGGATAATAGGACGTGAGGAGGCAGGCACAAGAGACACCACTTTGGAGGATAAAACTCAAGCCCATAATAAAAAACGGAGAACTCACAGAAAAAATAGGGAGTCAAAGAAAGTGAAGGAGGAGAAGAGATACAGTCACATTGGCATTAATGTGATTTTTATTCATATGAACATTATGCATCTGCCTCTCCTGCATGACGTTTCATTTGTGTGACCGCCAGTTCTCTGTCAAGCTAGAGAAGTGGGAGTGAGGGAGAGAGGGAGAAGAAAAAAGTTAAATGAGACCATGAAAGGAACGAACCTATCAAAGTAAATGAGACATTTGAAAGGATATATACAGTTAAAAGAACATGATTATCAAAAGTGATTTCCCTTCCTCACATCACATCCACTGTACGAAACCAGTAGGAGAAAAAAAGAGGGGGAGGAAAAAGGAAGAGAATGGAAAAGAAAAACTTTGGTATATATCTTTTGTGTGTGAAAGGGGGAAAAAATTCTTCTTTCGCTTTGGTCGCATTTGTATGCAAATTGATGTCGTCCTCGCGACAACTCTATGGGTGAATTTGATAGATGAATCGAATAAGCGACATGGAGAAAGTTATGCTTCTACACACACACACACAACTGGGAAAGGGAGAAGGAGGGTAAAAAAAACGGATCTAATACTTAACTCTGTCCCATGGACTTTCCCTCATCTTCCCACCACCATCACCATGGCAAAGTCCCTCTCCTCCTCTCCGAAGATGCTTTCATATCCTTCGACTGTATTTATACCCTCTCTCCCTCACCCCCTCTTTCTACACATTATACTCCCCCACCTCCTCCACCCATCTTTCTTAGTCTCCCAGCCACCACTTTTCTTTAATGTATCATCTAATCAAATATCTGAGAGACGCTTCCCTTAAAATAATCAAATTGAGAAAAGTTAATACGTTCCTCAACTACACAGAGGAGTATGTGATGTGTGTGTGTTACATCAGAGATTAGAGGGAGAGTGAGTGTGTGGGGATGGGAATCATATTAAAAAAATAGTATCATCTATTACAGATTATATTAAAAATGATTCTACAATGATGATTCAGCCCCTTCTCTGCCTCTCTTCCCTTCCGCCCCACTCAACAAACATAAGTACAAGTCGTATTAAGGATGAGGAAACAAGTCAACCCATCATTTTCTACTCACAAAACTCCCAGTCAAAATTTTTCTTGACACACAACATTCAACGTTCCAATAAATCATGGGAGGGGGTAACCAACACGGATGTAAGTCCGACGTTATTTCCACAAAAAGAAGGAGAAGAGAGGATATGGGATATGCTTACCTTGAGAGCTAAATCCATTTTTGATTAAAACGGCCTCCATCAGGGTTTGTGGGAGGAGGAGACAGAAACTTGAGATGACATGGACAAGGGAGGAAGTTGGACCACTGTGAGACCAGATGGTTCGGAGGAGTGTACTCGTCCTCTGGTACAGCATCCCCGGCACTAACTGACTGGACCATTCATCTCTGGACCCCAAATGTTTACCCAACATACGGTTGTCATTTGATGAATTCCCAACTTGCAGGATACAAGAGGCCAGGAAAAATGGGAGCAATAAAACTGCTACACCTACATTTTTAGAGGGAAAATAAAACAAAATTCTTTTACACACAGGTACAAATAAACAAGGAATTAAACAATCCTACTGTATAAAATTATACTTTATCAAATATCTTCAATAAAAAAGTCGTCATAAATAATGGTGATCTCGGACTGACCTGTGAGGGCAATGTACGCATTGAGTTCCACAAAAGGTGTTCTCTGGAATGGCCAAGGTAGTTCCGCCAAATTCACAAATCTCCGCACACTCTGGACTATCAGGTAAGCCTGGAGGATCCCTATGAGTAGTCCATACCTGGAAAAATCCATTCCGAGTCAGAATCTTCCGTCCAAATTCCAATAAATAGGGATGTGTACAATGTACATAAAGATAGGAGAGAAAGCGTGTTCACTCTCTGGGGAATTTCGACTCCATGACTTGAACCCAAACTCATCACCTCACACACACACACACACACGTATAATGGAGGAATGGTTGGAATGTCAAAAATCAGGACACACACACTCACACTATTCCAAACCAGGCAGCCGGTACTTCACACGCTCATCCATATACCCCCTGACTAGCCACGAGGAAGATTGTCAGGAGGGAGGAATAAGTAACATGGATGGAGAAAGTTGGGAAAAAGAAAATCCAAAGAAATACCATAAGATTCTTACCAAATTGATGTCATCGAGTTAAAACGTGCCCTGTGCTTCCCAACTCTTGACTCGTCTTTACTCCCCATTCTTCCTGTTTCAAAGGAGAAAAAAGAAAAAAAAATACATGAGAAAGGAACGATTAATTCAAGTCCATCCCGAGGTTCTAGGTTGATCATCATCACACTACATAATATACGTACATATATATATATCCATGTACATCTCACGTCTTTAAGTACAAACCAAGAAAAAAATTCGGCTCAACACTTGCACAAGTAAATGTAGATTGAAAGTTATATTCATGAGAATTTCTGCATTGTCAGAGTCGGTTTAGCTTTAAATCCTCTTTCCCCGTCTTTCTCCCTTTCAATAGGAAATATAGAAGAGGCTTTACCTTCACCACACGCATCTCTACGCATTTTCCATTCCCTCGCTTTCCCTACTAGAGTGTGTGTATGTGTGTGTGTTATAAAGATCTTCCTTCTCCTTTCATCATTATGAAAAAATATCTTTTTTTACCCTTGACTCTCTCCTCGACTCATACCGTCTGCTTCTATACGTACGTACGTGAGAGAACTGCGCCGGAATGAGAAAGAGAAAGTGAAAGGGAAAAGAGGATGGAGAAAATTTCAGTTGCAAGGCTAAAAACTCTTTTCACTTTTCTTTCGATGAGCAATAGAGCTAAGCTATAGAGATTAAACGATGAAAGCGTAAAATTTCTCTCTCTCCCTCACTCTCACTACTATCTCTCTCCACACCTCCACACACACGCACTTTTCTCCATACCCCCCAACACCAACTCTCGAGGGACAACAATTTAAACTTTTAATAATTGCCAGCAATAAGTCATTCTAAAATCTTCTCTCTCTTTCACTTTCTCTGAGGAACAAAAACGGAGTAACCAAAAACCTTTTCTATTTTCTCTATTCTAACTTTCCTTCACGCACACATCACCCCGCCCCCTCCTTCCCTCCCACCTCATATATATTAACTCTTTCTTTCACCAGATTTCTCTTTCACCACACTCACACACACAAAATCACAAAAGGAACTCTCTCTCCACTCCACAGACAGACAGACTCGAGCAGGGAGAGAGTTCAAAGAGTGGATTTTGAGGATACTACCAACTGTGCTATTTACAACGCTGGAATGAAGCCATATTATCATTTGATTTAAGTTGACAGCTATATAAGAGAGAAGATTCCCATGCATATCATTCAATGAGCCGGAATGAGTGTCAACCCAGCTAACTATAATAACTGGATAAACTCCCAAATATACACGGTGCCCAGAAACCTTTTACTACCCCCCTACAGCCTCCCCCGTGCGTGACCAAAAAAATTCAAACACACAGTTTTGAAGATCTCTATGATTGTGATCTCATCCACTTTGTTTCAGGTCAAAAGGTCAAAGCGACTGGTCTGGAGCGCGCAATTTTGAAAATAAATCCCGATTTTTTAAAAATATGAATTTATTTTCAAAAGCCAGATTATTTTCTAAAGAACTCGAGATGGCAATTTTGTAGCCCAGTTCATTTTCTACCAGAATTAAAATTTTCAAAACATTTTCTCAAAATTTGAAAGCACATTGTCAAAATTTCAAAAAACTGTCAAAATTTTTCAAAAAAGTTCAAAATTTTCATGGAAAAATGCTTTTCAAGAAAAATCCAAAATGCCATATTGTAGAGAATTTGATTCCTCACTGTCCTGCTAGATTTCAAATGATTTTCACATGAAATTGCAGACTAAGAAATCAAAAAACAAAATCAACTTAATTTTGTTGGGTACTGTAAACTCACATTCCATTAGGATGAAGGTGACTTTTCGTTTTCGTTTTTACTGTCTCTCTCTTTCAACACTCTCGTTCATTTCAACCCTGCATAAACATTTGTTATGTAATATAGTCATAAATACATTAAAACCTCGTTTAAACCTATAGATTACACACCACACACACGCACCCACACCCTCCACACTGTACTGTACACAGCTCATGAGAATTTGATCGTGTTTACAGAATCTTCATTACATAAACTCACCGACTTTTACAAACACTTTGAGTGTGGTTGGTGTGTGTGTGTGTGTATTAATGTATGAGCCCCAATTCCCCGCCTACTTAACTCATCCCCCCAATTTAATTATGATTCTCACGGAACGGGAGAAAAAATAAATGGAGGATGTTCTAAAAAGGAGAGCTGAACTTTGAAGGCTTTTATAAATAACATAAATCTATTTCAGAGGGACAAAATACTCACAGGATTGGAGTACAAATGAGGATTTCAAAATTAAGATCCTCTCCCTTTTCCTCAGTTTCCTTTGCATAAGCTTTGAAGAGATCAAGGGGAGTGGATTTTGGGATTTCATGATAGTGCACTCACTAGTGCACTCCTTTCATTCTGTATCAATTAGCGAGGAGAGACTAATCTGTTGATTTTAAAGGGGCAAGAAACTGACGTTCCACAAAATACAGGCACACACACATTCATTAAGTATTCGAGAGGGCTATCATAACACCATATAAACATTACATTTATCGCTTCGTCTTGTTTTTCTACCTTCCCCTCTAAAACACACACACATACACAGAGACTAGTCATGGCAATCAAGTGGTGGTGATAGCTGGGTCTGTAGTGTGTGTGTTTTAAGTCTACTTCATTTTTCCCCTCTCTCTTCCTCATGTCTGAATGTAACTTCGTTCTACGGGAAGAAAGAGAAAGAGAGAAAAAGCAAGTGGTTTTTACACGCATCCAGTTCATGGTCCCTTCTAAAAAAGCACAAAGTGCGGACCTATTATTAAGGCCATGCAAACTTGTTCATGCCTAGACACACAGTCACTCTCTCTCTCACTCACTCACACACACACACGAGATCTCATGCGACCCAAACATAAATAAAAAGCGGTGAGACGCTTAGAATTACTTTGGCCAGCAAAAGCCTGAGGTAAGTTTACAACGCTCCCTTTCACTCCTGAAGGTTATACTGTACAGTGGAAGTGTGTGTGTGTGTTGTGGGAGATCGGCACATTTTACTTCCTACTTCAAATATATACATAAAGTTGTATCCAAAGGGAACATAAAATTTAGAGTCCTCCAGCCTAGGCTTTCCTCCAGCTATACATTATACACACATACATAAAAAGGAGAGGGAGAGAGAGTGTGTGTGTGTCTCAAAAACATATCACTTGCAAACTACTTTGCTATAAACAAAGCCATAGAAAAACATGCAGTGGAAGTGCAGGCAGACACACACTCACACACACAGAGAGAAAGGAAAGTGAGTGAGTGGATGCATGCCACAACCACATGAATACACTTTCTCCCTCTCTAAGAAATCCAACAACTTTCCTCTCTTTTTAGCTGTGGTGACAATAAATACCCCAAGAGTCGAGAGTAATCGTCTATTTTACAACCACCTTCTCCACCACCACCACCACTAACAACCACCCTTCGTAGAGAGAGAGAGAGAGAGAGAGATGAATGAAAATTCTTCTTTCTCTTTTTTTCCCTTCCCTCTTTTCCCAACTTTCTTCCTTTCCGTCCCCCTTCTTGTTGGATAATATATAAAATTGCATACCATTTAATGTTGAATATATTATATGATTATGCAGAAGTAGAATAAACTTCCCACCCCCAAAAAATGACTGTCTACTCTCATATCACACACACCCACAAACACAAACACACAAACACCCCACCTGAAACTTGAATATATGAATAATCTAGGACTGGTAGTCATGTCTGGAACTGGGAGTCACACACACAAAACTGATATACGTGTGTGTCAGCATAGCAGTACAATGAAAAAGTGGAACCGAAAAACGATATGACATAAAAGGGACTGTCAAAAATGTCACCCATTTCCTATAGCACAGTATAAACACACGTTATCCGAAGAGAGGGAGAGAGAGGTGTATGTTTAACTACTAACTACACACACACACACACACATTTTACAATCACGACTCAACCGAACTAGATCAAACCACTCGTGGTTTAACTTTTTCCTCTCCTCCTCCTCCGTTAATGTAATCAGTCATTTTACCATCATCGAAAAGTTCCTTCGTCGCTTTGACTACCCTCATAGTCCCAACTCTCATTATGTCTCCTCCACTCGAATTCCACATAATACGATTTTACCACACTTGCAATCTACAGTTCAACTAGTGCCACGTCACACACACACTCCCGTCGCGTACATAAGTACAGTATGATTGTCAAAGAGAGAGAGAGAGAAAGCGACGAATCTCCATAAAGCATAAAAAAACACATCATACAGTTTTCCATCGAGGTTTGGGAACAGAGACGGAGACAGGAAGAGGGAAGTTTACTCGGGAGTGAGTGTGTACAAAAACTGGATTCGTATCACATCAGTCGCTCAAATCAAAACGACGTAGACGGCGGAAACCACGCTCCAGATAACCCGAGGACTGACTGAATCGCTTTACTCCGTTCCTCCTCCTTCCTAATGGACTCCCCAAGTGGTGTAAATCACACCACTATCAGCATTGCCCATGTAGCAATAATGTGATGCAGGCTTTCCCTCCACCCACCTCCAACTTCCACCCCCTTCAAATTGCTTGGTACACCATGCTTCCCTGAATTCAGAATCAATTCCGCTTCACCTCATCATCCATTACTGACTCCGATCCCCTGAAACACCACCACCCCCAGCACAACTCCCAGACAAACATCAACTAAATTAAATTTAGCCAAAATCGGAAAATATCACACAAACACACCGTCCACACACGCACCCTGCCCCCCACTTTTTTGTGTGCGAAGGATGACGATGGACCAAAAGGAATGCTTTCAACCTTTCCTAAGTGAATGGCATCATAAAATTTGCGTGAACTCTAATATACGTGTCTGTGTGTGCAACAAAGTAGGTTATCTTTTTGGAAGTGTGATGCACGTGTTTTTGGAGGAACGGAGGAACAATCCGAGGATAGGATAGAGAGATTGAATTTATATCATCTTGAGGAATAAAAACACATCTGAATTACATACTCTCCTGTTTTTAAAAAGAAATCTCTCCCCCCCCTCTCTCTCTCCCTGTCTTTTGAGTAACTTCTACACTTAACGCGTTCTCTGCTTAATCTGTGCCATGTGTGTACATAACACATTTCTGAATTCAAGAAATTTCTTTTGAGATAGAGAGAGAGGAGAGAGGAAAAAATGCCCTTTGTGAATGTGCTCTCAAGTAATGGGGAGAAGGAACTTAAGTAAAGAAGGAGGAGGAAGAGAGAGCGAGAGAGAAGAGCTGAGAAATGAAAAGCGTTCCATTTCGCATTCTTCAACACACAAAAGATTACATCTTTTCCTTCCTCAACTTGAGAGTCAATTGAGAGAGTTGTCGTCTCTGAGCAGAGAAGAGAGAGAGGAGAGAAGAAGAGTTGAAAAAATTTTCTGAAAGTTCTTGCGTCTGACAGTTTTATTTTAGCATGAGTTAACAGCATCTCCAGGACAGAATATAAACCCAAAGAAGATTTTTTGTTATCATTATCCACACACACACACACTACAGAGAGAGAAAGGACGGGAGATACACAAAGATTTCAGAAATATAAAGTTAAAAAAATGTAGAATGAATTTAAATACATTGGAGTGTTGTGTGTGCACTTCTCCTCTCTCCCTTCTTCTCTCTTTCGAAAAGAATAGAATGCAATCACGAGAGACGGGAGGGGGAAGGCGTTGAAAAGTCTCTGCCACGCACGATGCAAGGTTGTGTACAACAAAAAACTGTATATATTATTATAAATATTTTACATTTTGTCCAAATGTGGAAAAATGAGATTTTACTTTGCATCCAAATACTTCCACATGTGCATGTGCATTCAGTGAGGTAGTGAAGTGGTGGAGAAGGAGGTAATGCAAAAGTTTCATGTGTCCACAGTTGGTGGTCTTGATAATGAACCGAGTAGCAGCAGCTCACACCCTCACAAACAACAGCCCTGGGTAAACGTGAGGATCGTCGAAAAGGATATTTTTATTGAAAAAAAAGCCGATACATACTGTCTCTTTAATTTGAATTTTAAATCGGATGATAAAGGGTAGAAACACACAGACACAGGGAGACTTGAAGGGGGTGAAGGATGGAGATTAGCATATTTTAATTGGAGAACCCTCTCTCAAATCGATTGACATCTGATCTAGATGGTATAAGTGTACCGCAAGAGCAGGAGCAAGTAGTTGGAGCGAGCTTTAGTGGGTAATAGTAGTCAGTGGTACTCTTCCTCACTTTTTTATGTGGATAGGGTATGGCAGCTGCTCATGAACATGGTCTAATCATGTTCTTCCTGCATCCGACACGGAAAACAAATAAACTCAAACTCAACATGATTCACCAATAGAATAGAATAGAAAAGGGAGGAAGGGGGAGAGGGTGAATCGAAGATGTCAAGGCATATTCTACCACCACCATCACGTCAATAAAGAGTAGTTGTCTAGAAAAGGAGAGAGGGAGGGTGAGGGGTAGTGTATACATCTCTTTGTTTTCAACAGAATAGTGGAATGGCCATTAGAAGGAAGGGATAGTAAGCAATTAGCGTTGTCAATTAGTGGATAAATTGAAGTTGTCGTTTCAAGGAAAAAGAGAGAGAGAGAGAGAAATGGAGGGGAGGGGAGGATGGAACATAAGGAGGAAGTAGAGTACTCTACGTTACTACGAACCACTACTACTATTCCGTCTCCAGCTCTTTCTTTTTCAAAATGCACTTCCTTCTCTAGACACTTCCTTTTTCATCCAACAAGGAACGAACGACGACGACGACAACGACAAGGACTGAGTAGTATAAAAGCCTCATCTAAGAAAAGCTAGGACAACTACTCATCTGCTCTTGTCATCATGACGTGTACACACACAAACACACACACAACGACAACGAGCTAAAACTTGAGTACATAAATATAAGATGTGTATAAGTTGTGGAAACAAGTCTCTCTCTCTCTCGTAGTATTCTGTGGTACATACAAAAATTTGAGGCTCAGCAAAAAGAGAGAAAGAGAGTGGAAGCGTGTGTACGAGACAGGGCGAGAGGGGAAGAGAATTTAAGAATGGAGCTCATCTGCACTGTGAAGTTCGACAAAATGCCAAAACTCCACACACACACACACAATTTAGACTAAGAGGACAGAGGAAGACGAAGAGACTAACGGCGCGTGTAAAAAGAGGTGCTAACTTTTGTACCCCATCTTCTAATCCAATAAGAATAAAAGTCCAATTTCAACATTATTCTTCATTTCCCTAAAATCAGCTCTCCACAAGGGGTGCGTTCTCTCTCCCTCCCTCTCTCTCTCTTTCTCTCTCAACCACCTTGGGAATTTCATGATACATGTTCTCCCGTCTCAAGAATCTATACACAAGAACAGACGAACAGAACAGAAGTACATGTTTGAGTGAACATCATCATTTCTCAAAAACGTACATGTGTATTCATACACACGGGTGTGTGTGTGTGTGGATATGCGTATCCCTCCGCATCTACATGTATATGACATAATTGCAATTTATGAATTCAGCCAAAAGGAGACCGTCAACAACTATTTTGACTACACACGCTCACACACATAGGTATATAGTATATATACAAAATATACTTTTGGGGGTGGTGGTGGTGTGTGTGTGTGCAATGACATCCCAAGTTTAAGTTCATTATGCCCCCAGCACCATAAGTCTCTCTCCATAAATCATTTCTGCAGAAATGATAATACTCCTGTTGAGAGAAAGAGAGAAATACAGGCAGTGTAGAGAAAGGGAGGGAGAGAGAATTTTGAATCTTTATTGTATCGTGGAACTCAAATCCCTAGACGCCACTAAGACTAAACATGTACATAAAACTAAAACGTAATTAATTTCCTGTTAGAGCACGTGTTCCTTGGTTTGTGGAGAATGAGAATCGATGAATTCTGTATGTATGAACAAAAGTCCATTCCAAAATTATTCTCTCTCTCTTCCCACACAAACACACACATTGTGTGTGATGTGTGTGTGTGTACATTAGACCGAAGTACTTGACTTGATTTCAAATGGATGTATACTGGTCAATTAGAAGTCAGTAAAAATGTTTATGTTCCAATTCCGTCTGAACACACACAAACACAACATAAGTAGAATGAAATGTAGAACGTCAATTAATCCCATGTTTAATTTTCAAACTTGATCGTCCTCGACCAATTTTAAAATGCCACTCACTAACAACATGGAGTTAATGGGTGGATTGTTGTTGTTCCATTTCCAAGGAAATTGGTCTACAGAAAATGTGTGGGGTGTACGTGTATGTGTAGAATATCGGAATGGAAGGATACCCTAAAATTTTACCAGACACACACACACCCACAAGAGCAGAACAGACAAATTTGTCCTGGACAGGGAGGCTGATGATAGGTTTATTTAAGTTCTATTAGACATATGATTAGACGTTGTCCAAGTGGAATTTTATGAAGAATTATGTAGCCAATTGTTGAAATTGGGGGGAAAGGGATGAATGGGGGATGTAGACATGGACTACACACAACACTTGGGATTTTAAGTGAAAAGCGTTGTCGAAAAGATCTTACACAAACCCAGGAAGCGTCACACACATACACACAGCACAGACATATGTATGCGTTCACGCAATTCTTCTTCCAAGTGGATCGTTGGATTCTATGGCCAATGAATTGAAGTGGTCACAGACACACACACACACAGAATACAGAGAGAGAGAGAAAAGTTTCCTTAGGGAGGAGAAGTGTAGAGGAATGAAAAATGTTTTGTATAACCCTTATAACCCTCCTTTCGTAGTCTCTCCACACACACACGTTCCCATACATCACACACACTCTCACTCTCTCACTCTCTTACGCACATAGTACACACACCGCTCAGGAGTAACATAAAAATAAGCTTTGGTGTATGCGTAAAAATAGCCGGCTCGTCAAAAGAGAGCAAGAAAAATAGGATAGTATAATATTAGACGTATTATACACAACCCTTTCCCTCTGTACTGTAGTGCAGTGTGTGTGTGTGAAGTCACAAGAGATTCCTCTTTCGTTTCGTTTGTTTTTCCCTCGCTCCACTTGCTTTAACATTTTTTTTACTTCTTCAACTCCAGACAGACAGAGCACACACATAAGTGTATACAGACAGAAGTACACACTCACTCAGTTTTCCTTTAATGACATGTCAATAAATTAGATTTTAACTCACATTTATGGACCTTCACAAAGGGAAGAAGTCGAAATATGATGATGTCGGGGTTACCCTGGTACATTAAATCAACTTCTACCGAAAACACTATTCACCTATCATCTAACGGTCTACATGGTCTGTGTGTGTGTGTGTTATAAGTCATGATAAAAATGAGAAACTTATTCTCGGGTGATTGTTGTTCCGCCAATCTGACCACTAAATGTTCTCATCTAAAAATAAACTACATCTACAAACTACATCTTCCCCTTTTTACAAGAGTATCTTCTCATTTCCTGAGGAAGAAAGAGTGAGCGAGTGAGTGAGTGTGTGTGTGTGTGACTTGGAACTAGTCAATCCAATTTGGAAAATGAGAGAGATCATTTACACGAGAATATTTATTTAGTTATTACGACCTACATTCACCCTACCTCTTTGCCAGAAAAATCTGCACACACACTGTCTACTTTGTACACTTGCACAAAGTGTTTATAGTTTTTTCCCCTCTTTTCCCTCGTCTGATGACTCTGAAAGACTCGACTGATGTAAGTACATAAATACAATCCAGTACATGTAAGATCCTCATCTCAAATACATTTTATGCAATAATTCCGTGAACACCCACCCACCAAAAAAACTATTTACTACTTTCCCCTTTACTATCGGAATCTCATTGCAAAACTTTTTCCTCTCCAATGAATTTCCATTTGATAAATCTAGAAGATCTGTATGGTGATTTCATAAATGGGCGTCCTAATGAAAATGTCGTTTATGGTAACAAGAGGAATGACAAGGAGAATGACCATCTTAAATTTTCAGAGATCCTCCTCATTAATGAATATTTATGTCAGTTTGACTTTTGTAACCTCTTGACTACCACACACACACACATATGAACACACACACACAATCCTCTTTTTCGGCGTAACAACAGTGCGTAAATGCGGCATCATAAATTGTAATCATCATCGAGTGTAGACACAACACTATTATTACGCATGTACTTCACATGCTGTACAACATGCGTGGGTGTGTATTTATAGGACTACGGTAGATAATGTGCGTACACAAATATCAGGACAATAATTTCCCTTATGAAAAACCCTGTCAAAAGACACATCCACATTCTTACTCTACAATATCTCACTTCACGGGTAAGAATTTGTAAGGCCCCTTACCAAAACTTTGGTTCACAAACTTGATACTACATATCCTGACGAGGAACACTCAAAAAACACACATGCATATTCTATTATACCTGAAAAAGTTGAGCACACACACACACACATCATGAAAGAAATTTTTCTAAATATATTATTTTCTTCTCTTCCTTGAAGGTTACCAACAAGCCGAACCACCCTTGTAAGGTTATAAAAAAAACCTTTACCCTCTCGTCTACCGAGACATTTCCGTTTCCGTCTCTCTCTCTCAGTCTCTCTTACTCTTCACAATGGTGTGGTGGTGTGTAGCTTTACCTGAATTTCCCAAGGAAATTAGATTTAGTGCTACCACAAGACGACGATGATATAACCATGTAAAACATGTAGAGAAACTCGACTCGACTTTTTGTACCCCCTTCTAAAATTTTCAACAACAGTCGACCTAAACATGCAGCCTATCTATTCTGTACACATGTAAAAACACACACACAAGAGGGAGAGAGAGACAGAGAATGGGAAGAAGAAGGAAGACTGGCTAATATTAAATTAATGTATTCCGCTGTTCTCTCATTCTGTTGTTGGGTTTCTTTAAACACACAACAAATTTGTTCTAGCAATTTGTTATCAGCCTTCCAAAGTATTTACAAGAGACACACAGAGAGAGAGAGAATAGTGAGGTAAGGGTGGTGAACACCACCCTCACCCATGCTTTTGTGAACAATATGAGTATCGTTTCGTGAAAGAGTGACGCTAAAGAGAGAAGAAGAAAAATATCCTCCAATAATAGAACTTTTTACTAAGAAAGAGAGAGAGAGAGAGAGAGAGAAATTCTCTCTCCCTGAAAAGTTGGCGGCTCGTACTAAACAATTTATTTAAGGTGGTTCAGAATTTATACAGGGTATTTTGGGGTGCCACATACCAGGGATGCACACACACACACAGCTGAACAGCTTTACTCCCCCATGACGTAAAGTGTAAGCCGAACAATAGTCAAAGTGTCACATACTCGTTGACCCTCAAAAAAATCTATTACCCAGTCAAGCACGGGATAAATGAAATATTGAAGTACGAGGGCATATGTAAAAAAAATGGTGTGGAGGATTAAGAAGAAATGTATTTCCCTTTGATATATACTCTACTATCGTGAGGATGACGGGATATTGTGACTTTGAAAAAGTAGTGACAAATGGAAATCAGATTGTTGACTCTGGCATTCCAGTTAGTTTTTCTACAGTATAAAAAGTAGTAGAATAAGTTATGGGAGGAATCCTACCGTTGTTTGTTGTTTCAACCCAAGACAGAAGCTATTGTTCTTATCATTTAACTACACATTAGGAGGGTCAAAGTTAAGGAAAAAAGCTCATCACTTTAATGGAATTTATAGATAACACAAGCAGTCACACACACCCAATTCGTTTCGTTTTAACAGTAGAATAGGACCAGTCAAAGTGACTGAGGGGAAACTTGTACAAGACAACAGCGACAGCACGGTCAACATGACACAAAAAAGACAAACAGAGAACTTATCATTGACATTAATACAGACTGTGTGTGTGTGTGTGTAAAGTAAGTGAGTGTACCAAAGTGCATAACTTGCCCACAGCTTGTTATTTGAGAGAGAGATTTCCGAGTTTCCCTGAATACATTATGAGAGCCACACACACACACAGACACAGACACACAGATAGAGGACCGTGTTCATTCATCACGAATGAACACTCCCTGTATAAACGGATAAGGAGAGACGAAGAGCGAAATAGAGAGAGAAAGATAATAATATGTATTAAGTCAACAGTGAGGGCCACAGAAGCCGAAACCAAAACGCAACTGGAGACAAGGACAAGTTGACCAAGGCCCGACCCGACCAACCGTCGAGTAAACTAAGAGAGAGCAAGAAACTACACATCACATTCAATTAATTATACACGCTCAGCACTGGAACTCAACTAACTTGCGCAGCATAAATAAATTGTTAATCTGAGTTCGAATTGCCTTTCTCCTCCTCTCTCACCCTCTCTCTCACTTTCCCTCTCACTCAGCGTTACAAATTAATGTTTTCTCTCTCTCTTTATCTGTATTCAATTTCGGCTCAGGTTCCCTCAAATGAACCTTTCACTTACAATTTCTATAATACGAGACAGAGAGAGAGAAAGTTTGTGCAAAAACTCTACATTCCTCTCTACTCACGTCCATTCCCTAAACTTTTGGACATTACGTTTGTGAAAATCCAATAAACAAAGTGTGTATCTAGACATCCGCGTAAACATTCTATTTCGTATCTCACGTAAAAGTTGAAAATTACCGTGATCCAAATAGTAATCTCCCAGACAATCTACACACCACTGTCCACGACACACGGGCACAGACACACACAAATGAATTTCAAATTCCCTTTTTGCCACACTAATTATGATGATGTACACACCATTCTATTATAGGCTTAAATGTAACATAATCCTTCTCATCTGATCTGTTCATGATCTTCTCCCACTACATTATGACTCTTTTGGATGAGAGGAGAAGGGAAATGGACAATGGCGGAAACTGTACGCGCGTCCTCAAAACAAAATTCCTCGGATTATTTTTACTAAATGAGGCCAAAGGGGTTGGGTAAAAAGCACTAGCTCTAGATTGTCTTTATCTCTCTTTAGGCTATGGGATTCGTGAAGATTTTTCCTCCCGACAACATCTACAGATAATAATATCATGGATATTGTGTTTCTAGATGTGTAGAGATAGTAAACTGTATTCTCTCTTTTTCTCTCTCGTGTCTTTTATATACGATGCTGACTGACAGTGTGTGTGTGTCTAGTAGAAACACTACAGACAATGGAAGTAAACGAAATCTCCACGAACAATGGAAAAAAGCTCATCCATCTAAACAATTGGTTTCTCGACCCCGAATCCCTGAAAAGCTTTTTTCCTTCTTTTCCTACTTTCTTTCCGGTTTCTTCCTTCCTAGACCCATTCAACCGGAGAGTATAAACTATGGAGTCGAGTCATCCTGCTAACAGAAAGTTCAGTCAAATCAAAATAAAATAGTCCCTCTCTCTCTTCCCTCTATTCAAACAGTGTGAAATAGTGGGAGAAGACAGAGTGTAGACAGGGAAAAGAGGGAAATACAGTAAAAATATTAGGCTACCAGATTGACAGTTCGTTACAGACCACCAGCGTTGTGAGTGTGTGTGTGTGTGTGTGTGTGTGTGTACAGAACAAAATGTACTTTAGAAAAAAAGGGACGGAGACTTTTCCTCCTCCTGGAGAATGGTTTCTAGTGGAGAACAGTTTATCTATCTACATAAATCCTGAGACATGAAGAATTGAAAATTAGGAATTGGGCAGAACAATCCTGACAATTTCCTGGAGAAAATCAAATAAAAGACTTAGCAGATTACACACACACACAACCTACAACCTTCCCTCCTCTTTTCTCCTCCCCTTAAGTAGAGAGCGTTAAAGTTTTTTTAACAAATTTATCTACACTCATACTCTTACTTTTATCAGATGTGATACAAAAAAACCATGTTCTAAATATACACACGCACCTATATATACATGTATGTATTACTAAGGTATTGGAAATTGTCGGCTAAAGTTTTTTTTGGTGACTCAAAACGTGAGATAGAGTTTGTAATAATGTAGGAAGTGGAAGGCCGTCAGTGAACAGAACCAATCTTGTGAATTATATGGATACTTGATGTGTCTAAGTAAGGAAATTAAAGGGGGAACTCTAATCTCAGTTAGGATCCACTTTCACGTTTTTCCTTATTTTCTTACCTAGATAAAAGTCGCGGGGAGATTTCTTCAACAAGATAACAAGGCGAATAATTTTTTCTTCCTTCTTCTTCTTCTTCCTTCTCTCCAACCAATATAATGGGGGAAGAAACTTCAAAACAAATTCTTTTTTTTTCAAAAAAAAAAAATTGCTCTCTCTTTCTCCCTTTACAACACAAGACACTTCAAGTTCAAAAACACAATCCCGGTAGTAGCCATTTGGTTTTAATACTCCTTCCACTTTCTCTTCTTCTCTTTCTCAAATATCAAAATTGAGAATCAATCAATTGATCCAAACATTCAACAACAACAACAGTAAAAAATACACGCGTATCCAAATCAAATTCACTTTTTTAACAAAATAATAATTCACTTTAGTTCATTTTTAACAAAAAATGGCACGACTACGACCACCAAAAATTAAAAACTTGGAAAGGAATCAACACTCGTCGTCAACTGAAAAAATCCATGTGAAAGTGTGTGTGTGTGTGTATCTATTCCGTTACTGTAACTACGATCAAAACAAAGAACCGAGGACTGGCAAACGTAAACCTTCCGCTTCAACCTCCAGATGCACACTGACGGTTGAGTCTTTCCCTCTTCAAAAACGAAAGGCAGACGGAGAGAAAGAGAGAGAGAGAGAGGCACACACACGTACACACACACTCACGCAGTGAAACACGTACACACACACAGAAATGCATAGGACATATCTCTGAAAAAAAACCTTTGGACTTTTCATCCAAAGGGGACCCTGCATATTTGTTCAATTCTTACATTTAAGTCCATTGAAAGGAGAGCCCTTTGTGTGTGTGCCTGTGCCTACCTTTACATATGACTAATCTCAAATCACTTATTCAATGGTATATCACACATTTATAAGTATAGGTTCCCAAATACTCACCTGTATTCATCGGCAGGCTCTCTTCCTTCAATACATAAATACACACACAACTGCACGAGAGGATTGTTATGCTGTAGGAATGTTTTTTTCTTCAAAATTTATAATCCATGATCCATACAAAATCAATTTATCCTCCCTTCCTACTTGTGAGTCCTACAAAGCGAAAAGATTATACGAATATAATATGCTGTGGTATTATAAAAAGTCTTCCCCTCTCCTCCACTGAACTAATAATAGTAGTAGTGCTGAGCTAATCTTTTCCCCCATTTTTTTCCTTTGTACAAAAAATTGTTTGATCTATTATCCTCAAATTATAATAAATTTGGCACGAAAATGCTGTAGTGAGTTTATGTTCGAGTGCATAGGTCCTAATTTTTTTCATATGATCCCTAATGGTGGGTGGTGGTAAAATGAGAGAGAGTTGTGTTTCGATCATTGTGAATTATTATAAGTAGAGTAGAGTATAAAAAAATGGAGAGAAAGGAGAGGAGAGGGACAAATTTTGTGGATTTTGTTGAAGACTACATGGAAATGCAGTATCGTGTTCATGCATCTTCTCTGAAGAATAAAACTGCTTAGCAGTCTCCATAAAAAAGATGCTTTTGTGAAGAATATCTTTCTCTGGCCTCTTATATACACACACATATATATAAGCTTCTTCCATGTGTCCTCGTTTGGTCTCCTTCTTCTTCTTCCTCATCTTAAGACGCAAAAAGAATTAATGGTTTTCTCCGGACAGGAAATTGTTGTAACCTTATATAATTCCTTTTTGGTGAAAAGGCTTGTGTAATGTTTCATAAGCGACGACTCTTGTACTACTCCAAAAGAGAGAGAGAGGAGTCCTCTTGGCCAATAAATATCAATTGACTATTTAAGATATTCTACAGCATCTTAGTCCACATTGACAAAACATACTCGTACATACATACACACAATTCATGACACACACACACACACTGGTAACTGGAGCTCTGTAGTAGAATCATTTTGTTGGACGCATATTATTATTTGAGACACACACACACATTCACTCACTCCACGCACTGGAACATGGACATTTTGTAGAGTACAAATACAATATACATGAAGTTAAGACATTGTGTTGCAGCTGTTCTGTTCACTGCCTGTAAAATTGTTGCGACGGAAACTCTTCAGAAAAAAAAGGTCTTCGCTTCTCGTATTATGCGTACCACGTTTGCTTACATTGCCCATTGAACCACTTCTTCTCCTCCTCCTCCTAGATCCAGAGAGTGCAGTCCTCCAGTCCTTCGATCTTCTGTACTCGTACAAAAAAAGAATTTCTTGTTGGATAAAAAGAGACCCCTGTGAGGTCCATTAACCAATACACTATTTACGGAGGAGGAGAGGGAGAGAAGAGAAAAATCTTTTTAAGATAAATATTTAGTGTAGTCTCTCTCTCTCTCTTCCTTTCCTTCGTCTCCTTTTTATACACAATATAAAATAATACATTTAGGGCGAGGGCAGACGGAACGAAAATAACCATAGCTGACTCATGTACGGGGGCCCTCCCTACATGATAGAGTCCTTAATGTAATAGTTATCCAGTTGAAAACAAAAAGTTATTTAAAATTCTCACAGCAAAATCCTTGTGCAAATAATCATCAATGGAGGAGGGTTCCTTTTTATTAAAAATTTAAATAAACAAAAAGAAATCTGTCTTGGAAAAATACCATCCACTCCACACACACACACACACAAATTCTTTGTGCGTGTGTGTATACTCTCTGTGGAAGTAGCCGCCTTTCAGGTCCTCCATGAGTAGACTGTATAATAGAATACAATAGAAAAAATACTAATAGAACAAAGTATCGCCTTGTTATACGATATTCCCATCGAGTCTGAGTATCCGTCTCCACGTCGTTTTTTCTCCCTCGCCTTCTACTCGACTTATATTTTTCTTTGAGTTGACAAGCTCAACATTTTGATACCCCCAAGAAAGTGCTGATAGGTATATTGGAAGTCTTCAAGTTCATACACAGCAAAATGTGTGTATTCAATTCTGAGGCTATTACTCAGACAAAAACAAAGTATTCTCTCCATACATGCTCTAGTCTATCGAGAGTAGATTATTAAAAAATATTGATTTTACCCACACACACACAGACACGACTCCAGGAAAAGACACAAGGGAAAAAATAGCGGAGAAGTGCACAAAGTTTTTATAGGATGAGATTGAATACTGTTATCCATAAACTAACATACACACTACACACACACTCTCACTCTCACTCTCTACAGCTACACACACAACAATGATTGGGAATGCAAGGAGGGAACTGTTCGAGTGTCAAGTTTACGACACGAAACTAAAATGTTTTCTTCAGTCTATAAAAATGGGAGCTCTAGTATTTCGTATTATTTGTACTTTTTTTATGAACTCGTGACTCCTTGTACTGTCGTCAAGTACTTATAAGTACATGCCTGCGTGTGTGTATGTGTGCAGTCCATTCAACTTTCTTTCCCCTTTTCACCCATCCTAAATTTTTTACGTCAAATGATCCAAAAGAATGTGCAAATGGGGGTTGACTTTGTCTGCATACTAAACGAGGAGAGAAAAAGACTTGGGGTGTTTTTGCTGTAGTCCAAAGTTTTTTTTGTCTGGTTAAAACTTTAAAAGTGGTTTTTTTTCTGCACTGTGAAAGCTCCTCTGTTCTAAAGGGCGAGCGACAAAGAGAGAGGGAAAGTGCGTAAATATTATTATAACGGGATGGAAGAAGGAGGAAGACAGAAGGGGAGCTGAGGAGGTCAACTGCAACATCATTATTAAAAAATTGAAATATTCCAAACTTCTCTGCCCTTTAACATTTTTTTGGCGTTGACCCGGAATATTTTGCTGACTCTCTCTCTCTCCCTCTCTCCATAGGAGAATAGGAATCCATGATATATTTATGTTATACAAGAGTATCAACTAGTGGACGACTATAGTATAATAGCCACACAAAGACACATATAGAGAGAGGGCTAGTTTTAGATTGATCACATTGAACGTCGGAGCCAACACCACCGAGAAGCGCTTCTACTGGTTAGTGACAGATGGATGACTTTGGTGCATTAAAAGAACCAAAGTCTACATTACACACTACACACACACACAAAAGTACGAAGCCTTTAGTAACCATTATAGTGAAATACGTAAGAGAGAGAGAGAGTAGCTTAGTAAGGGACGAAGGTGAAGGTCTAGAATTCGGGGTGCTATTATGTCGTAAATTTTGTGTTCTTGGTTCCCGTTTACGATCGAGATGATGAGGTTTTCCTTCTGTGAAGTCTGGCCCCTCAGAAAAAAAACTTTGAGCGGCCTGGTGAACATCTGCTTCTCCTTCCTTGCTCTTCCTCCTCCTCCTGCTGTTGCTGTACATTTGCCGGCGTCTCCCTTACACACACACACAGATAGTACACACACAGTACCTTGGGTCACGTCCATCCTGATTCCTTCGTCTTTTCTTTTACTTTTCATTCTTATGTTACAGACCAAAACCAACCCAACCAACAACTCAAATTATCATCTGCTCTTCTCCCCCTCCTCCCCCTCTCCTTTTACTGTACTCCAGTAAATGTACAATATGTACCCTCTCTGCCTCACTCTTCTCTGTGTATTCATACATTCTGTGTGTATGGAGGTAGGCCTCGTCTGAAAGTTAGAGACTTGAAATTCCATCAAGAGTTTGGCTGGAAGAGAGAGAGAGGAGAGAGTAGTACACAAAACAACACTTCCTTATATTCATTATTAATATAATAATAATAATATAAATGCTTTTCCTCAATACATATTTTACAAGGACTTGTTATTATTCTCCATGCTTTTCTTGAGGTTGAGACAGTCCTCAGGCCCACTTCTCGCCTCCTCCTCCTCCTCTAGTAAGTGTGTGTGTGGCTGTCTGTCACAACTTATGTCAAGCACACGTTTTCATCTCAGATAGAGAGAGAGAGAGGGGAAGGAAGGAAAGGTTGAGGAAACTTGTTTTGTAACAGTTGTCTGGAATTTTCTAGGTGGTATAATACACCGTATAGTCTTGTCCCTTGTCGCGTGCTGACTGCTGCTGGGCTCCTTCGGCTCACACAACACAACACACACAGTTTGATCATTTCTCCCTAATTACCTTCATCTCATTTAGTCCCTTTGTACTCGAGCCAAAGGAGAAGGAGGAGAAGTAAGAGAGGAGAATTCTAAAGTCAGCCAGACCTACGCACTCTACGCGTTTCCACAGTTAAAAATGGAAAACGCACACACACACACAGTCGTACTCCAGTTCCATCCAAAAAACTCACAACTCCCATTATTTGAGAGTAGAACGAGAGAGAGAGGGAGTCAAAACTTTTTCTTGTTTTTTTAAAAAACACAGGAGCTCATCTACAGTAGAAGTAGAGTGTATGCAAAAAAAGCTGACTCTGCTAAACAACTCTATTTTGAAAACTATGAGATTTAATTAATAGTAAATATTTTATGGAAAAAACATTTCATTCCTCTCTCTTCTTTTTATTGTACGGTGTATCGCAAGGGGGACTCCGGGAAGTGAAGTGAAACAATAGGGAAATCCAATTAAGTCATTCATTTGACTTGATTAGAATTCTTTTGAGAGTCGCGTAGGACTGCAAATTAATTTTCGAGAGTCAACTTATGATACCTGCAGAGAGACAAGAAGAGTCTACAGGAGGTGGAGGTGGAGGAGAAAAAAGGGAAATTTTACAAAAGTTTAGTAGATGTGGAGGGTGACAAAAAAATTAATTGAGCACAAGCTCCTAGTTCTACACACACACACCACACACAAACAAAACTTTTAGATAAATAGCCTGACACAAACAGGATGTTGATGTTGAGTAGAGGCATAGGATGTGAGGGTAAAGATGTGGTAGCATGTGGTGGTCAACAGGTACTGACACACACACACATGCATCATACAATATACATACGGATTATGCAGCATGTAAACTTTTTTTCCAATATAAATTTTTGGAAATGGGATGCTGAGTGCTCATTCGACCGTAGTTGAGCAGACCTTTAACCCGACAAAAGTCCTCCTCATATCATATTATCCTCTATTTGGTTAGAAAAAAGGAAGGAGAGATTGTGTATTGAGAAAATGAAAATAAAGAATGTAGTAACCATAATGAATGACAAGGAAAATTTTACCGAGGAGCAGCCAACACATACAAAAAAAAGAGAGAGAGAGAGACAAGGAAAGCAGCTGCCGTCGTCTTGAGGCTCCGCGGCTTAGTAGCATCTCTTAAGTACCCTACGTAGGGAGAGAAGAGAGAGAGAGAGAAATCTGAAGACGATGGAGAGCAGATGAGAAGCGTCAGAAGAAGAGTGAAAAGCAGGTGTGCGGAGGATAAGAAATAAAATGAAATGAGGACTCGAGCCCAAAAACCTTTAATAGGAGAAGAGAGAAAGAGAGAAGCTGGAGAAGAGGAGGAGGAGAGAGGATCAGGTCGCGTGCTGGAGCACATGGCTTGGCCATTGCCTTGCTTGTCATGACCGCAGGCATCAAAACTAGGCAGATGGTCACCATTCACTGGATGAACCTTACCTTACTGTACTTATGTAGACTTGCACTGCATTTCATTGTGTCTACGTGTGTATGTGGGGGGGAAGGAGGAGGCCTAGTGCAGCATCATTTACCATGTCTTCATCTGTTTCTCCAGCGAAAGATGAGCCTCTCTCTCTTTTCTTGAAATGTGTGTGTGGAGGGGTGAAGTGCGTACGCCTTGGTATAGAGCTTACAGTACTGATGTGTTGTATAGAAGGGTATAGGGAGTACTTAAGAGTACCTTTGGAAGAAGAACATGTCAGTGGTCGATGATTTGAGTTTGAAGGAATTTTTAGATTTCTTAGCACATAACAGCAATGGTTCAATGTTGAATGTGTGAGCACCTTCTTCTCCCTTTCTACCTCATTCTCCTCTCTTCTCTCTGGATGATGATGATGTGGAAGACTACACGACCCACATCTGTACACAGTAATCTGTATTCAAGTCTTCGAACTGTGAAGAGATTCCTCTGACGAAAGAGTGGATTATCGTATCACGTTCATATCCATTCTGTATGAACACACTGCATCCGTTCCGAGGGAATTTGAGACTTGAAGAAAGAACCAAGAAAGAGAGATGCAGAGAGAGAGAGAGACAGAAAAAAATAAGAAGGTATTGATGGGTTCTCTCTTCTCTCCTTCTCAACTCTCTTGAGTCTAGAATCCATACATATATAAAGTCTTTTCCACATTTTTTTTTCGTCTTCAAAGTTTTTCGTCCAAGCCGAGAAAAAACTAAAAAAAACGTACAACAAACGGTTGCCCATTCCCTTCTTGGTTTTCCCTACAGCTTTGTACATTTGGAAGTACATAATAAATAGATGTGGATAGTCGATTGCAATTGTTGAGACCTGAGCTGTCAATGTGCCATTTCAATCATTTGGAAAAAACAAACAAAACTTTTAACTTGACTGACTTGGGATACACACTCAACAAAAAGTTCATAGTCTTTAAATTGCTACACTTTGGAAGCAAAAAATGTACTTCCTTTTTTGTTCATGAATTTTGCAAGTAGATTCCAAAAAATTGTGGAAGGATTCGCAAGAATTATTGGAGTTGCTAAGCAGTCATTTAAATCACAATTTCTTAGCAAGTGTAAAGAAATCGCATTTTCATTTTAATCGCGTGATTCATTAAAATTAAAACGTAATCGATTAGTTTAAAAAGTGGACTAGTAATGACGTCGGTGAAAAGAGACCTACTGTGCAAATACTTTGATGGAACTGAAAATTAAACTGCAAGAATACATGGGGCAGAGTTGTGTTAAGAAACGTGGACAGAATCCAAGGAGACTCTGAGAACAATGGGAAGAATGCCTCAACAAAATTCTGTTTGATGGTAGACAAAGATAATGATATGGGAGGAGTGAAAGCATGAAATGAGAGGAATGGTTCTATTCAAATTCCGTGAATATTTTAACAGTCACGAACCAGATGATATTATTATGACTATCTCTCCTCTTGTTGTTGTTCAAGGAATTGGTGTCCTTCTGAAGGACGAAGTGTGTATGAAATTATACAAATAATTCCTCTTTCTCTCTCCGGGTATTGTTATTTCCCTTCTGGTGTGTGTGTTGTTCGAGTGCGTGACTGGTCTCCTCATGCACTCCGTTCAATTATCTAGGAGTATTTGTGTGGGTTGTGGAGACAGTCAATTATTATTAATATTCAGAACAGGGAAAGTATCGTTGCGGACTGGAGGGACGTGATGACGCAATACTCACAACTCTCCTTTTAGTTATTTCACTGAAAGTGAGTCCTTCATAAAGGATGAAGGCTACCAACGACCAAAGAAGCAGGGATGACTACAAAGAGACGACAAGGTCCCCTGCTCACAGTCATAAACGATAAATGGTGCAGGAAAGTACTTTTTGTAGCTGGATTTTGTTTTTTTGCTTCTTCAAATGGTCCAAGAACAGCTTTGCACTTGCTAATATGACGCTTCCCAAAACTTGCGAGTCTTTCCTCAGGAGGAGAAGAAAAGTATGGAGGAGGAAAATTCACACAACATACTGGTCTTGGCTGGAGGAATGACATGTCGTTTCTGAGGGAAGAAAGCGACTCCAGTGCCTGACTAGACCGTCAAATGAGAGTCAAAAAATATATCCAAAAGCCATAATTTGGCGCATTCCACCATTTCTGCAATGTCTCTTATCTAGTTATTATCTCTCTCTCACTCTCTCAGTTCTTTCTCACACACACAGACACGGCACGGTATATTTTTAAACCATATCAAAGTTTGGTGATTTTCAAGAACAGGCTTTCTCTTTCAGAGCCATTAATAGAGTGTGTGTGATGTAAGTAGAAAAAAGGGATTTCTACGTTTTATATATTTCGTCTAAGGACAAAACATGCAAAAAGAAAGAGAACTGGGTTTGAAATGACTCTCTCAATTTTTGGTTCTTGATCTGAATAAGAAATGTGCAGAGCCATATTCTCCCTCATCTTTTACACACTTCAGAAAAAAAAATGGAATGGAATGTTTCTGCAAGTATGAGGGAATGTACTGCATAAATTTTTCGTTGGAACTTTTTCTTCCACTTTTACTCTTCAAAACTAGAATGGAGAGTTTTTTGGAAAAACTCTGCCGAACGTTGCCCTTGTCACTTGTACTTTGATAAAGAGAATTGTAAATGAAGGCACAATTCGAATTACACCCACTTTAGTTTTTCGCCAATTCAAAATTTTCGAAAGTCCAGCATCCATTGTTTGTATGATAACAGGGATCAAGTCCATACATCCAAGGCTGTTTAAAGGACAACTGAACTCTGGCAAGAAGTTTTGCACTACAAAAATTGATTTGAGACAATGGACAACAAGCCCTAATTTCCTGGTTCAATAACTTTTCTACAAAAGAAAGAACAACTGAAAGCTTTGACCTGGAATGGGCGTAATGCAAAGTTAATAGCCTTAATTTGAACATTCCAAACTTTAATTGAATGAGAAATAAGTACCAGCCATACACACACAGGCACAGGAACAGGCACAGTAAACCAACTTTTTTCCAGTTGAATATTCAATTGATTATATTTTACATACATTTCCTGGCTTTTGCTCCCCCCGACTGCAGTTCATGAAAAAAAAGTCATTAAGGAAGTTCCATAAAGTTGGTTCTCCCAACTAGGATCAAAATAAAATACTTTTACTCTCTTTCCACCCATCTTGATATACGGGACAGTTGAAACACACACGACACACACACACATGTAAAAATGGTAAGATGGAGCAAGTTTAAGTTTGTCCATGCCTTTTCTATTTGTATTTGTTCGTTGAGTAAAGTAGGGAAAGTAAACGAAGGAGAAAAACGGACAGAGGAAATAGGAAGTATTGTACAATAATAGGACATAACAAACTGACTCGATAATGCTAAAGAAATGTCAATAGGGTCGAAAAAAGAAATTGTGCAATCGTTGGACGATGTATTGAAACGAGGGAAGATTATAGAGAAGGAAGGAGGAAGAGGGAGGAGGAGAAAGGGGTAAAAGAACCGTTCCCAACAACAACAAATGTTCTGTACAGTCAAACTCTTGCATTAATTCTTTCGACTTTGACTCCATAGGATGGATGGGCTATATACAAGGAGGATGTAAGATATGGATTGTACTGGAGAAAAAAGCTCATTTTAAAGTCCATTTGTAAAAATTAGTTTGGGGGGTGCGTATGTTTGAGAGAGAGAGAAAGTGGATGGTGTACATATTGTATTATAGAGGAGGACAGGAGTTGGTCTTTCTAAACGACGACGCTTGTTGTGAGATTTACTCGTGATCTCGCACACGATATATATGTCCTGAAATGAGAAATCGGTAACGTACGACACACACGCACTAGTGCTTAGTGCCAGTGTACAAGTAAACAAGAAAGGAAGAGTGGAGGATGTGGTGAGAGGAATCTTATAGCTATATCCGACGACGAGGACGACTTGACATTGTCTGTGCACAGAAGAGAGGAGAAAAGAGGAGAAAGCGGGAGAAAAGAGGGAAGGGGTGTTCCCCTTCTCGTCCCTATATTTCTTTATCTATCTCTCCCTTTCTTTGGTGAAAGGGTGGGATGCCGAAAGAGGCATTTTCCTCTGCAGTCTGGAATTTAATTTCCGCCCCTCTCCTTTGGACAGAAATTGCATCGAATTCCATGTTGCATCATACAATAGGCAAAACCACCTCCAAAAGTGCTTCCAGTCCACCTCACACACACACACGCACACACACACACTACAAACTACTTTGCACACACTGTCTTCATTCTCCTTTGGAGGAGGAAGTTTCCTCTGTATTTGTCATTTTCCGTAAAGGGCCTTGTGTTGTGCTGTACTGTATTGTTACGCGTGTGTGTGTGTGTGTGTGTGTGTGTGTGTGTGTGTGTGTGTGTGTGTGTGTGTGTGTGTGTGTGTGTGTGTGTGTGTGTGTG
>WJFB01001113.1:0-37538 GCA_009870185.1 Pygmarrhopalites habei
CAATTGTTATTAAAATCAATGGACTTACGACGATGAACATAATAATAATAATAGTTGGAAATCGAATTACAACATGACGGCAAAAACCCCCGTGGTTAGGTCATCAAGAAGGATTGTCAGGGTACTGTTGACCAGTACGTTGCCGAGAACGAGACTGCACAGTAAATAGTTGCCACGAGTTCGAAGAGGTAAAATCGTTTTTGCATAAATTCTCTCTTTCTCTGAGCCTGTGTTTGCCAAAATTTTCAAATCTGTCCGATCCAATGCTAAAAGACCCAATGTTAGTCCAGCAAAAAGTCCAGACAATATTAGTAACATCCCAATAAACACTGCTTGCAACCAGAATGGGAGAAGACGATCATACGCTTTGACTCGAAGCCTAAAATTAAAATACCCGTCATTTTTTTCAGTTCATTTTTTCTCGTCATTAAAAATATTCATCATGCATTCAGTTCATTCTTTTTTACCATGGATCCGGACCCTGATGAACCCAGTACATTTCAGTGTCATTTTCTCTGACGCAGACAAAGTAGTATTCATCTTGTTTGGATGCAGGAAAGATGACGTTGACCACGGCCGTCACATTGTTGTCACTTATCTCTGTTAACTTGGGACAAACAAAAAGTCAGTCATGAAACATCATCTTGGTATGATTATACTTGTAAATATGTCGCAATCACTGCTCATTTATCAGGTGTTTTTTTTACTTTTGTACACCAACTAATACGTAATAAAGAAATTACTAGAAGGTAATATAGTTGTCAAAAAGTTTTCTTAGTATTATATTTTGGACAAAGTATCGAGTCAATATTTGTCATAAAAGGGAATCCCATTGACTCATTGATTACAATCAAAGTTCGACTCCTTGCCTTTGAATACTAAATTTGAAATGGTGGTGAGGCTTAGAATAATAATTTCATTTTGTGAACGGGAAAATACTCGACAAACAGTTTATCACTTTTGGTTGACAACTTAAAAAAACAACGTTAATGAGGATTTGGATTAACCATTTCACAAAAGAAGAAAAAATTATTTTACAAAATGCAATCTTACTGTGTAAGTTTTGGTGGATGAAGTGTCATCGCAGTCTTCTCCACGTGCCTTAGTTTCTCCAGAGAATCTAAAAAAAATATTGTACAACTGATGACCTCACAAAATTTGTGACGTGGTGATGTAGTGTATGAATTTTATGCTGTAAAATCATCAAAAGAAATATTTCTCACCTCACGATCGTGTGATTTGTAAATGATTTACCAAAAAGACGAATCGTAGTGGACACATCAGCCAAAACTATTGACACTCCATGATCCTCATAGCTGACCCCTTTTTCGACAGCCTATGACAAAGTTATTTTTAAAGAAAACAAAATTGATACAATCATTTTTATAACCATTTTTTTAAAAAAAAATTTTTTAAAAACTTTACCTCTACTCTCAGACCTTCAACATGGGCTGTACTGAACTGAACATGGTAGACAGGTTGGACAGGGTCCGACCTTGCTCTCATTGAATGAGTCGATTCATTGGAAAAGTCATCTTGATCATCAATTGGGTCTTCCGTTGTTGTTGTCACCGGGTAGTAAGATATCTGTTCTTCCTCCTCGTCGTCATCACCATTATTATTATTATCATCATGATTATTAGCACTATATTTCAAAATAGAATTTTCATGTAGAACACTTTGATCACTTGTCCGATCATCACCACCACCAATTGATTTTAATCCTGAACGAGGTATAGTCACAAAGTCACTCTGAATAATATTTTTGTCACTGAGAAAACTATTTTTATTATTGCTAGTAAAGTTGAAAGTAGATTGATTTCGATTTCTTCTCTGGACAACAATATTCGCCATTGTGTGAACCGAGTGAATGACAATCAAGAGTAGGATTGTACCCACTCCTACTTCCACAAGTTTCATTCTAAAAATGACAAATTAGAATAACACAACTCTCAGAAATGACACAAACGCACACACACACACCACGAAAAAAAGGAAATTTTCCACTGTAAAAACCCTACTTTCCACAATACACACAACAAAGAGGGACAGAATTGAAGTTATTGTATTGTTTGTATCATGTATAATATGCTAAGTACACAGATATCAACAACATTTTTTTTAAAAAATGTTCAATTTATGTGACATGCCTTATCCGTGTCACAAAGAAATTATTTGAATAGGTAAAGGAGTCGAGTTCTTTTCCAAGAAATTTACCTTTCCTCCCTCCCCCTCCACTCTTTGTTTAGTCAACATTTTTAATCCCTTTCTTTCTCTTCCAAAAAAGACGTACTCTACACAACAATATATCAACTGGCTAAATAACTACACAGGTTATTTTTCTCTGTCTCTCTCTCTCTCTGTGAACTTTCATCAACAAATAAGTAAGCAGGACATCATCATCGTACGTACTATTACACTTTTTTAACTTGTTTACTAAACGACTACACTAACTGGAGAGAAAAAGTAATTATAATTATCTACTCCTGCACTCTTGCTATATACAGTGTATCAATAGAGTGCTCGAAGGGTCGAGATTTATTCAAGTAAATGTGCATCATATTTGCTTGCCTTTCAGATTTTCCTTCCCTTATCTTAAAGCTTTGTCGATAAGACGAAAGACGACGACGATGAGTTTCTTTTCGAGTCCTCTCTACATAAATATATAGTACCTCTTGTCAATACACGATGTAGATTTTCCTATAAATACTCATTCATTCTAGTAGGAGCCAGAATCTATATTATTATTATCATTAAATGAATTGCCATTCTGACTACGAGTGACGAGTACAAAATTCTAAATGTCACATTTCTTCTGTGTGCATGGGGCGACCATATGCAAAGTTGGGACGGATGGTCAACTTGGTCCTTAAATGCCGTGAAGGGGGGGGGGGGGGTCATAAGTGAAAAAATGGATNATTTCTTCTGTGTGCATGGGGCGACCATATGCAAAGTTGGGACGGATGGTCAACTTGGTCCTTAAATGCCGTGAAGGGGGGGGGGGGGGTCATATGTGAAAAAATGGAGAGGAAACTTTTTTGTAAAATTACTCCCTTTCATCTTTTTCATCAAACGACAGTATCCCCCAGATTAAAATAGAGTCAAGGTCAAATTCATCTTGGACCGCGAGAACCTTTTAATTTGTAATCAATATTCATTAATTTTTACGCAAACATGTCAGTAGTTTTTCTCCACTTCATAGATATTCACAAATGTAACCATGTTTACTATATAATGTACAACTGGAGAATCTTTCCAGAAAGAAAGAAATGTTGAGAGGAATATTCCTTTCTCCGCAAGTTTTACTGTCTTGGGTCAATAATTTTATTGTTTGTTGTTGTCTGAACATGAAATTTAAGTAGAGTAAGACATGCTAATGAGAACCAATCACATTATGATACACAGGTAAGTACACTAGTAGAAAAAATGAGTTTTTTCAGTGACTCATTAGTTAAGTCAAGAGAGAGAGAGATTTCTCTTGTACGGTAATACTAACAGCATAAGATATTTAATAACTATTTATAGAAACAAATCTTTTCCCAATGTGTCAATTCTACTAGAATATCATTTCTTTCATCTACATACTTGTAATATTTGTTTTTGTTCAAACCAAACACATTCAATGACATGACAGTGATTTGAAGATCCAAAATTAGGTTTCCAACATCTTATTATACAACGAGGAAAACAACAACAGTTACAACAGATATAAGATTAGATTTTCATGAAATGACTTTTTTATTCTCAAACAAAAAATTATGAACAATCCATGACGTCCATGGGACATACAAATTCAAATGATCATTCCAACTACAATTAAAAGGAAATTCCTTTTAAAAAAATTACACAAAATGAGGAAGAATTCTTGGGATTACATAACAATAAACAGACTATATAATACTTTTGCGGAAATCAAAAGTGACAAGTATAATTGTTGTAACACATTAACACGCTGCCAACACAAGTTTTGAAGGAATTCTTTTGTGTGTATTCATGACCGTGTGTGTTTGCGTGTGTGTGTGTGATAGAGAGAGAGTACGTCAGTTGTCCACATTGGTAAACCTGTTCAACTTGAAAAGGCTTAACATTGTAAATAGAAAAAGAAGAGAGAGAGACCTAGGTCATGAATTATTATTATTTGTAACTGTACATTAAATGATGAGACATATGAGTAAACTTGTGGCATGTATTGGAATGAAGCCACGGCCAAATGAGTTTACTATTTGGAAAGTATGAGTACCCCAGAGAAAAGTTATAAAAACCCAAAGACAGAGTAGACTAGGATTCAGTAGTGAAAAAACATTTCGTTACAATCATGGTGAAATTGTGGCAGGTGAGTAGAAGCATCATGTCTCCTCCTCTTCCTCCTCTGCATTTAATGTGGTTCCTCCTCTTCACTCTTCAGACTAGACAATGTGGTAGTGAAACTGTTACAGCCTTCTATCATCCAAACTCAAATGACACAACAATAGTCAGTAATTTCAGTGCTATAACTAATTTGAGTGACAATGTGCAAGTGGGTTTGAATTACAGTGTACCTTCTATAGTATCCCCTGTTCAGTTCATTCCTCCTCCTCCTCCTCCTTTAAGGATCAAAGGAGGAGACGAAAGTGTGTCTCCACCACCACCACCTCAATTAAACGAGACAAAGGCGGTTACGAGGAATCCCAAGTTAGTCCCAATCCTTCCAAACACAAAAAATGTTTGGTCACATCCTCACGCGGTGTCCATGGTGGTGACAACCCCTTCGTTCCTATCCCATCCCTTGTCCTTGTCACCTCCAGTCCATGCTGTGGGGTCTGAGAGTAACTCTTTGGAAAATCGGACAGCAACCATCCGGGGAATACGAATCGAGGAAGCCAAGAAAGGGGTTGAGTATGGGAACAAAGGAATCTCTGTCATCTTGGCTGGTAAAATTCATGGACAAATTTTTCACAATTAATTTGAGGAGCGAATAACAATGACGCTATATAATATTTTAATTTTAAAGACTCTGTGGTTGTTCTTCGTCTTTTCGGTGACCGAATCACAAAACATAGTATCATCCGCTTTGTCACTGAAATGGGTGCTCGAGGTCAGTGTGTACTATTTTCAACGGATTTATTGAAAATATATATTTGGTCTAACCAAAAAAATCTTTGTGTGCTTAAAGGGTCAGACTGTGATGACTTACCTTCGACAAGGAGTTTTTCGGTAAGTGATTCTGAACTTTCTCCTTTCATCTGTTGTGGACATTGAAATTACATCTTAAAATATTTTGAATTGTAGTTGTACAAATCCGATTTGACTCCGCATTCAGCCTTGTCCATAATCCAGTTACCTCCTCTTGGAATTGGTGAAGAGGTTTACTACATTTGTGTTCGAGAGAATAACACGGACATGCCTTGGGTGAGTTTAAACTAGTTTTTACTGATCAAAAATTATGTCGTAAGGGAGAAAATTTGATACAATGAAATGTATAATATATAATTTAGGTTCATCAAGGATTAGACAATTGGATTCAACTTGAGTCCTACGAAACATTTTTGCCACTGTGGGTCCATGTGTCAATCCTTATCGTCCTTCTATTACTCTCCGGATTATTTTCTGGTCTCAATTTAGGACTAATGGCCATTGACCGAACAGACATTCAAATCATTGCAAACACAGGGAGTGAGAAGGAAAGGAGATATGCAAGGAAAATCCAACCTTTACGAGACAATGGAAACTAGTTTAGTAGATCAGTTTTTTTTAAAAAAATAAACATTTGTTAAACTTTCCTATATCCAACAACAATGTATTATTAATATTTCCCTTTTTGCTTTTAGCCTTTTGTGTTCCTTACTCTTAGGCAATGTCCTCGTCAACTCCACCCTCACAATTTTACTAGACGATTTGACGACAGGGTTGGTTGCTGTGCTTGGGGCGACTTTAGGGATTGTTATTTTGGGAGAAATTGTACCGCAGGCTTTTTGTTCAAGACATGGTTTAGCTGTTGGTGAGAAAGTGAAACCATGAATGCTGTCTATAAAAAAACTCTTGAAATGAAAGATATCTTTTCTCCCATTTTTGTAGGAGCTCAAACTATTTTACTTACAAAATTTTGTATGGCCATCTTTTTCCCTATTGCCTACCCCGTGAGTCAACTTCTTGACAAGATTTTGGGAGAGGAAATTGGAAATGTTTACAATCGGGAAAGACTCAAAGAACTCATCAAGGTAGAGTACTCATTAGTTATTCTTTTTCTTGACTAATCAGGCGTAACTGTAAGAGAAAGTGTGCACGAGAGATTTCATTCTCTTAATATTCACTTTCCCTGGTCAAAAGTTATCCAGGGAGCTCTGGATTTATTGTTATGTACCCATTCATTTTGTTGTGAGAAAGACTGACTAAGAAAGCTGGAGAGAGATTGTCCTTGAATTTCAAGACAGGATTCATTTACGTGACTCCTCATGTTTGTCAGTCGTCAGGAATGAATCTCTTTTATTGCTAAACTTACTTAGATGTGTGTGTTTATACACACTCCATCCATTCCCTGCCCGTCAAAAAAGATGAGCAATGATGAATAGTAAAACTACACCTTTCGTCACACACACAAGTGCACCATCGTCTTGATTGTGCATTTTCTACACTCTTATTTAATATGAGCGTGCCCACTAATGTACATTTACATAGAACACTCTCACTTACGTAACATTCAAATTTTGAAATTTTCCAACGGGACATGATATTGCAACTACACACACCTCCAACAAATAAATTTAGAGTGTCGACTTTTTTCAGTAAAGAGACAAGACGTTGTCTTCCTAGTTACATGAGGTTAGGAACATGAAGACGTAGAGATCAGGCTATTGTAGCCTGACTTGTGTGACCTTGACTTTGTGCAGACCGTGAGGACGCAATTGTTCGTGTACAAATTATCTATCTTATTAATTTCTCAATATTATGATTATGAAGAGTCTCTCCTTTACTCACACCTTTGCTATTGCACCTTTCACAATGTTTTTGGAGAAAAGTAGCAAGGGAATGAAGATATGAATCATTACAAGTTGTCAGAATTTTGCTTTCGTCTTTTCTTTTCACACAGATACGGAGAAAGCTTTTTAATGCCGTTTTTAGTAAGGAGGAAAGGTTGATGGTTTTTATTTCCTTCCTAGGTCACACACCAGTACAATGATCTCGAGAAGGACGAGGTCAATATCATAAGTGGAGCATTGGAAATGAAACAAAAAACTGTCTGTCACATAATGACCAAGGTTCTTTACATCAATTTTTAATTAAAGTTTGTAAGGAAGTCTGCTGGTAGAAATTTTGACTGATGATTCATTTATGGTGTTTAATAGCTTGATGACGTATTCATGTTACGTTTGGATGCATTCTTAGATTTTGAAACAGTGTCCGAAATCATGTCTCAAGGTACACACAGTCTAAATGTGTAATTTTACTCTTACAAATATTATTTAGTAAATTAAAACGTAATTAATATTTGATATGAGATGAGTAGGATATTCCAGGATCCCAGTTTATGAAAATGAGAGGAGCAATATTGTTTCTCTTCTTTTGACCAAGGATCTAGCATTCGTGGATCCAGGTACGATTCATTAAATATCTTTTTGTTGTTTTGTTCTATTGTACTTTAGTTAAATGTGTTTTCCCTCTTTTAAATAGACGATAGGATGCCATTGCGAACTATTTGCGAATTTTACAACAATCCAGTCAATTATGTGTTTGAAACGACCACCCTGGATGTCCTATTTAAAGAATTTAAACAAGGTGGAAGGAGAAGAACAGTTTTACTTTCTAATAGACAAAATTAATATCCCCCTTCGATTTTATGCAAATTTTCATCTGATTGTTGCCTTCAGGTGTAAGAGGTCATATGGCATTTGTACAAAAATTACAAATTGACGGGAAGGTGGATCCATACTATGAAATTGTGGGTTTGGTGACAATGGAGGATGTAATAGAAGAACTTATTCAAGCCGAGATAAATGATGAAACTGACGTGCTGGGTTATACATTACATTAATTTTTTTTAAAATCATTTATCTTTATGCTTTGTCCTTGAAGGGGTGAAACTTTTTTGATGTGCTTTGCAAAGATTTTTGATAACGAATTTGTTAGATTTGTCAGCAGAAAACAAACTATTCTTCTGCAAATGCTGAGAAAAATCTCCTGAGGGTTCAATAAATTTAAGCGTGGAGAAAGTTGAAAAAAAAACTTTCCAACTTTCTCTCCCTCCTTGTGTACCACAAACTTTCACTCGTCAGATTAATTTTGTGGAAATTTCTTTTATTTCTCGACATACACAAAAAATTCGTTATCAATTCTTTTCGGCTTTTTTAGGCTGAATTTTCTTTCTCTAGTTCAGTAGAAAAAACTCTTAGACGAATCTCACTCGGATTTTCTAATAATTAAATTGAAATTACGAAAATTGTAGACATTAACAAAAGAAAACGGTCCAGAGCCAGCTCTCAAATGACCTCTGACATGACAGTAATTCGTTGGAAATCAGGAATCAGATCTGGAAATCAGAGTGTGTCTCCTCAACTTGTATTGGCAGCTTTTCAGTACTTGAGTACTTGTAGGGGTCCAACTACTATTTCTCAATAAATAACAAAATCATTCATTTTATATGAGAATATTAAATTTACACATCTTAATGTACACACAGCAATCGAGCAATTCAACGATCAGAGGATATCAAAAACAATTCTACACAGATTGTTGAATCAAGATTTATACTTTCAAGTGAAAGTTAAAAACAAGGAGAATGTGAAAAACGATCCTTCCCACAATATTTATGAACGTGTAAGTCTTTCCCAATAATAATTCCTTACAATTCCTTCACCCACAATAATTCCTTACAATTCCTTCACCCACAATAATTCCTTACAATTCCTTCACCCACAATAATTCCTTACAATTCCTTCACCCACAATAATTCCTTACAATTCCTTCACCCACAATAATTAACTTTAGTGTCAAATGTCTATTTAATACAGGGAAAACCGGCGGACTACTTTGTCCTTGTAAGATTCCAAAACAAATAAATCATTTAGGTACCTTCATTTTTTCAAACGTAACAATCCACTTTCACTCTTTATTTTATTAGATTTTAGAAGGTAGAGTTCAAGCGGAGATGGGAAGGGAGAATTTGATGTAAGTTTATTATTTGCAGCTTTATGTTGATGAAGGAAAAATGTATTTTAAAAATTAATTACATCTTTAGATTTGAATCTGGACCATTCACTTTCTTCGGTACTCAGAGTCTCAATCAGAATATCGGTGTAGGCAAGTTGTCCCATATTTAAATGACCAATTTAAAAAAAATTTGAAATCCTTTTGTTAATCAAAATTGGAATGTACAGGAGAATCTCCGTCAACTCCATCCGAATCCCGAAAGTCAATTGTTGGCATAGGACACTGCAATGCAGTCAATTTGGAATCCATTCTGTACTCCACATTCGTTCCGGACTACACAGTCCGTGCTGTGACAGATGTGACATTCCTCCGAATCTCCAGGTTTTGTCATCATCATTCTTACTTTTGGAGGATTTAATCTTGATCCCACCAAATTTTATTGTGTTTGTGTAGGTCAATTTATATGGCAGCCAAACAGGCAACGTTACTGGAGAGGACACACACACTGGGAGACACATTTGCTCAGAATACTGTCGGTGACAATTTTGAAGAGCAAATTGACAAGGTCAGAGGTCATTCTATTAACACATCACCTATTTTTCCCCATAACTAATTCCACCCGAATGTTCTTTCTTTTTTCAGATGATGAACTTTGACAAAGGCCGAAGAGGTTCCAAAAATTCTGAAATTGCCCACCTCAACTATTTCCGTAGAATCAGTTCGTTCAGATCCGGGTTGAAAGTGAGTAAAATATCCTTTGCTATAGCTTAAAATTCACTCTTTTTGAAAAGGTCACTAACAACAGTATTACTGCGTATTTACACAGAATGAGAAAGGAGGAAGGCGGGGGAGTGAATTGTTTTCTGAAATAATTTTGCGGCCAAGTCTCCTCATCTCTGACTATGACAAGGAGGAGAATTTCAAGAATCTTGAAAGTGCTATCCATTTACCTGACCCTCATGACCCACATCCTGATAGCTGACCAATCTTATCATTATTTATTTGCTTTTCAACATTTCTGTACTGAGTAAAGAGAAAGTTGAAGTCAATATTAATAATTGTAAAAGATCATTGTTTTTACTAAATAATACATGGTGAAAACTAGATGTTGAAAAATTGAAAATAAATTATTACATCATTGAATGAAATATTATACTATTATCATAGATTCGAGTGAAGGCAATTAATATTTACATTATTTTTTTGCAAGTGTGAATTATTTAAGTAAATAAAAGTCCATGAAAAATATTATGGCGACGAAATACCCGTATCCGTATAAGAGTGACACTTAAAGGGGGCACTCTCCCTTAACTGTTATGCTGTGGAGGAGAACACAAAATAGACAAAAAATATGAGAAATAATATTCAATTATAAATTTAGATAGATTTAAAATTGGACACTATTTAATTCTCATTTCTAAAATGAGTTTCAGTGATACAAATATTTGATGTCATTGTGGCAGTACTTACCTGTTCGCATTCCTTCAACGCACCCTTCATAACCTCAATTTCCATGAGAAATGTTTGGTTATGTGCTTTCGATTCGTCAAGACCTTGTTTCCAAATCTGTAACGTTTTCTCACAAGTTGAACAATCAAGTCTCTCTCCTTTTCCATTCTTTTGACTGTCTTCGTGTCAATTTCCACGGCTCCTTTGTCAAAATCTTGGCGTAACTTGTTTAAGGTCTCCCAATTCCTTCATCCATTTTGTTATTCTTTCCCCCCAAGACTTTTCGTCCAGGATGAGCTTGTCCTTCACTAATAGATGTCCATTCTCTTGTACAGCAAGGTGTGTTCTCGGGTTGGCAATTTCCTTGTCCATGTCCAGTTTCTTTTCGAAAGCCATGATGATGAAAGAGATTGAGGGGGTGAATGGAGAAATTTGGAAAAATTATACAAAAGGTTTTGACTGCACTTTGGTGGATGTGAACTGATTGTGAGGACAAGTAGGACTGGTTGACATTCAAAACGTTAAAATGGACATTTCTGTACTCAAAAAAAGCCTCACGTTCACAACTACTCTGAATATGATTAAATATACCTTTTGTTGGTTCACACACACTCATGAGGCGCATGATGTGGATTATCCTCCAGAAAAAGGTTCATGAGTTAAAATATTTTGGACAATTTGTGACCCTCCTCTTTTTTCTTTAAATAGAAAGTTAACTCTCTCCGAAGAGAGAAAGGAATCAGAGTCAAAAGTTACAAAGATGCATATAACAATAAAAATTGGGACAACATGAGAAACTATTCTTATCGTCATCATTTTATTTGCCACAACTCGTTTTCAAGATAACGTAAGTAGTTATGTAGTTAAGTTATGTATTATATTTTATTGTGTGGTAAAAATGGTGAAACACCATATAGTACATTACACAAGATCCGCATTTCTTTAAGTATATTATTTATGTAAATTAACAACACCGACAGGATATTTCTTTTAAAATTACACTAGTATATATTATATATCCGTAATTACTTTGTCGTCAGTCAATTTTCAAATCCTCCAAACCAGGTACAAGTCATATATCAATATTTCACCCTTTTTGTCGTCATTTTTTCTTGTATCGTATGATTCATACGTACTTATATTTAAATTCTGTACTAGGACTCTATACAGTAATATTGTGTATTCATATATATGTATAATATAGGCTAGAAAAGGCTTGCTTTCTCATCATAGTTAAGATAACTAGATTATTTTTAATATTTTGTAATTTCGTGACTCGAGAGTGACTCGAACATATGTCATTGATGATGGTTTCACAGGTTTTTCATTTCCATATAGAGGTAATATGCTGTCTACAGTGTAGACTCTACTTTTAAAACACACATTAACCACTTTCATATATTATTTGACTTGTATCGTATATGACAGGATTAACAATGTCTACTTTCTTTTGTCATTTATACGCTTCTAATATAATTTTTATAGTAATTTACGTCTCCCTCTTTTTTCAAAATGGTTGAATATAACTTGTATACTAGTACAATCCACAATTTGACAGTAATTGTGTAGTTGATAATAATATAATATAACAATGGATGTAAAGACTTTATTTTTTACTCCATAACTAAATATCTTGGACACTCTTGGAGCTCCGAGTGGCAGCTTAGTTTTTTCTCGACATTTTAATGTCATATAATTTGAGTACAAAATATTCATTAGGATTATAATGAATTCAAAAATTATTTTTAAAAATAAACACACAATGCCTGCTTCAACTCATGGAAATCTCTCTCTCGTTAGTAAATTGTGTCAACCTGTTCTGTACTCGTACGATGTTAACATAATGCATACATCAAGGAACTAGTCTAAAAGTTAAATGTCTTTCATTATACTTGACCGTTCGTATATGAGGATTTTCTACAACTAAGTGTAATAAACTTAATATTTCATAGATTTAATTTCTATTACAAGTACTACATGTATGTAAAAATTACTAGCTTGACAGACTAAAATTGGCATTACTGACTATTGGATGACTTTCCCAGTATTTAATACAAATTGCACGTAAAAATTACAAATTAAATGTCATCAAAGTATGCACAGTTGAATCCTCTGCTTCTTTCTCTTCAATAAGGCGATTTAAGACTAATTGTAAGAGTATATGACACTCAGAATCACCAAATTTAATAGATCCTAGCCTAGATAACATTTTGTAAAATATTACAATTCTATAGAGACCCTTCATTGCATATAGTGTACGGTAATTAGTATTATGGCAATCATCATAAAATTATATCTCGTAAGCTAAATTTAACTGGTATCGAATAATTGAGCGGTATTTCATTTTACATTCTATATTAAGTACGCATGTAGTACATACAGGATATTTTTTTTTAAATTAATTAAAAAAACACGTTCCATTTTAAAACAATTCCTCCTGCTCTTTTACTCTGTTCGAAAATAACTCATTTCTGATTTTCCATCAGAGAGATAGTCAAACTCTGATAATGATGAGGTTGGTAAACAATCCTATTTAAATTGAGTGTAGCCTTCCTCAACTTGAAAGGTATGTTGAAATGTGGGTATGTGTGTATGTGAGAGTGAAAGAGAGACGTTCATACATACTATATTGATACTAAAAAAGCGGAAGTAAATAATGTACAATGTCATTGATTGAACACGACATTCATATTTAATGGTGAAAGTCAAGTTAAGTTATGAGAGATTTTTCCAGAGTTAACTTCCTGAATTGCCCTCACAGATTAATCCCACGTGCACAAGTTCCCCTCTCTCCCTGTCTTTCTCTTGTTTATATGATAGCTCAAGTCTGTACAATACACATAGCACTAGTATATAGGTATACATCCAAAGGACTTTCCCCTATAAAATTCTCAATTTGAACATAAATTTTCCCAAATAAATGTCAGTCAAGTTGTTTTTCCTTCTGCGTGCCAACCTGACATTTCCCAAACTTTCTCTTTCTCGATTTTTTTATTCTGCTTGACTGCCTAGCCAATGCTGACAACATTAATCACTGACCAGGGAATTAAAAATTAAATGAGGTTAAAAGTGACGATGACGATTAACTCTCAAATAATCTTACGTTACCTTACAAAAATACAAAATGATATGAAATGAATGCAATATGTAAAAAATAAGGATCATAATACAAAACAAAAATACTGGAAAGTGAGTTGCTCTGTACAAAAGTCATACTGCCTATTCTTATTTAAAATACCAAAAAGTGTCAGATTCGATTCAAAGGAAAATACTATTTATGCAACAGAGAAAAAAATGATTTTACGTTCTACCTTGTTTGTAAATAAGTACCTTGACAAGGATAAGAATGTTTCTTATAGTAAACTATGATCACATTTACCTAAAAGTAAATGTAGATGATTAGGAAAGAAAGTATAAAAATATATGGAGAGAAAAAAGTACAAAATCATCACTTGAAAGAATATGATGTGAAATGAAATGTCAATATAGTACAAGTTATTACTTAACTTACCAAGTTACTTGATATTATCATTATTGAACTGGGTACACAAAATTCTTCAACAAAGAAACAAATCTCAAAACTCAGAAATACCCCTTCCTCCTTTTTTACCAAGAATTCTCGAGTAATACTTAAATAAACATAAATGGTAAGACCATATAGTAAGATGGGGTAACAGGTGTAATGACATTGGACACACAAACACAGTCCCAACCAAAGAACACTTGACGGAAGTGAGGAAAATTGAAGAGAGCGGAAGGAAACTTGTTAAAAAAACAGTTCAAAATATTCCTTTTTACTTTATGTTAAGTAAAGTAGGCAAGGGGGCAGGAAATAACTTGTGAGAACAGAAAGGTAAAAAATTGAACCTAATTTTTTTACTTGGTAACTTGGACACACACACCTTGAAAACCTCATAGTGAAAGGCTGAGCCATGCAAAGTTATGCCGAGACGTGTCAAACGTCGCATACACACAGTCGTCTCGTGTCAACAAAATACATTGGTGTAAAATATGGATGACCCCGGTAAACAGTCGAATTCTTCTACGTACAACTTGTTCATCCCTTAGTGAGAGAGATGACGATGTGGAATACATTTCAAATGACACGTTCAACCCCCCAAAAGTTTGGACCTGGTCCAAATTCTGTATCATGGACACACAAAACCATGTTGGCCAGCAAAAATGAGGATGATCAGGATTTCAATTTTCTTCTTCTCTCTTTCAACTTGTGTTCACGTCCTCGTCCACTTCAGTCAACACCTAAAGTAGTCACACATAAGAGATTCAGTTGTCAAATATTACAAGGTCATCCTCACACTATTGACCTCGTTGAACGAGGAAAAGAATTATTTACCTTTTCTATCTCTGCCTCCCAATTACTATTGGCTGCTGCTTTTGCGGGATCCTTGTAATTTCTTTCCAGTTCCGATGCGAGTTTGGCAGCTTTGTAAGCCGTGTATTTTAAACGGAAGTATGTGACATCCGTGAGAACTGCACAGAGTATACACAATAAATAAATAAATAACGCTCATTTACTTAATCCTCTTCTTGTGCATACTGTTTTACTATATTTACAAAATGTACCTTATAAACTCAATTAGAATCCCTCACCTTAGAATCTAAGCTCGAGTTCTAATTGAGATTTTTAATACATAATTAAAATCACACAAACTTACTTCTGACAGTGTAATCAGGATTGAATTCGACTACTTTTCTCTTTTTCTCTCCTTCTGACTGGACGGTTGTTTCCGGATGCTCTGGCTTTGCATTGTACGAACTTAGTACTGAAAAGAGTTACCAAAAAAATTTCACTGTATCCTCAAAATCTTGTGTACAAATCTTCTTTTTTAAATGTTTTTTGTTTATAAAAACGTACCATCGTAACCTTGATCCGACATGAGAAATTCTGACCCAAAACAAGTGAAAGGACCACCCTCGAATGTCATCTTTTCCTTTCCAACCATGACTTGGACTCGGCCTTCCAAAATCATTGTGAAGTACTCTGATGCTTTTCCCTACGGACAAAAAAAATCAAGTTTTAATCTCCATCAAATATTTATATTACATTAAGTCAAAAATCTTACCTGTTCGTAAATATAGTTGAAAGTGGGTTCACTATGCCTAGCCTTAGGAGCTTTCATGAACACTACTGCGGTTTTCATAAGTCTCTGGATAATCCCCACAGTTATATGATCCTTCTTGAAAGGCTCCACGGCTACAATTTACCAAAAAATTAAGTGTAAATATTATAATAAAAATCCTACACCAATATATGCCATGACACACAATTTTTACGCATTATATACATCTCATTTCTCATTCTTGACACCAATCCCGAGGATTTCCCTGGCTTCCTGCACATTTTACTTCCAGGCTGGAAGTTCCAGCGAATCGTCTCAATTATAGGAGAAAAAACTCTCTCTTTTTCCTGACTTTGGAAACGAAAGGGATAATGATTTTTTTCAGCAAGGTCTCAATTTATAGGCTGGCCAGCCTTCCTATCATATGGTGTACACAATACACATGTTACAAATTGATCCAACTTGTTTACCTGTCTTACTTTTCTCTCTATTTCCATATAACTATACACAGCTACTTATATAAAAGCCCTCAGAGTGGTCCTGAACGTGAATTAATTACTCATTTTAAATAGACACACTCTCCAACTTTCACATTTTACGCAGGCCTCCTTTTTTAAGCCATTTCCAGCCTGAGGAATCATTTTTTTAAAAAAAGAATATTTTAATTGCTTACCAAGCTGTGTGTGTGTCAGACAAAATATTCGTATTTTATTAAATTATACACAGGTAGAACTACTCATCTCAGCATTTTATGACCTCTCCACACGCATTTTTATAACCCCTCTACACGTAAAACCTTTCTATGTCAGTATTTCTCCATCGCATTGTAAGGTACATAATTGATGGACACACACTTAGATATCTACAGACATGATATGACTCGTATAGAGAAAAAAACCCCATCTCAATTTAAAAGTCACCATTCCCATTTCCCTGTGAAAGTCCGCACTACCTGAGAGTAATTAGTGAGGAAAGGAAAATCGATATGTAAGTAAATGGGGAAGTGGAATTTCCTTCAACTTACAAGCACTGAGAAATTGAACAGCTGCTAAGCCGAGACTGGGAGGAATTTGTACTGCTGACTTCATCTTCTTGTGTAGCATGTACGGAGCATCCTTTGGTCTCTCCGAATTCGGTCTTCTAGCTTGAAATTTCCCCACTATCAAGAAAAAAACACATACAGATATAAGTATACACGCACACACAATCAATTCTAAAAGTTAAAGTTTGTTTTCCCAACACCATGGAATTAATTCATTGAGTAATCACACTTTGCCCTTGAATCTGTCCTACATCCTCGTTCAGGATCAGATTCTAAAATACACTCTCTCTTCCACACACACACCCCCCATCCCTCCCTTCTTCCTCATCTCTCTAACACTATTAATTCACATTTACTGTAAGCTTAACTCAATTTTCAAAAATCATTTTAACCCTCTCAACCCATCACACAAATATCTAATCCATTATAATTTAATTAAGAATAATTTTAAAGCCAAAATTAGGTCACCAAATTACTTTGATATCCTACACAAATTTATTAATTAAAAAACGAGTATTTTTTGAGCATTCATTTCTCCTCAGATCATTCTAATGTCAAAAAAATTTGTTTCAAAAACATTTTTTTACAAAGTCCTTATGAACCATTTGGTGTGTAAAATTGTTACAAATTGTAAAAAAGTAGAAAAAACAAACAGAAGTATCCAACATATGAGCTCAAGCAAAACAAACAGAGAAAGAGAGAGTCAACCAAAAATAAATAGCAGCTGTGCAAATTGTAATCAATAAATGCTGAGATAGTGCAGATCTAGATCTGATTTGAGAGGAAAATCAATACTACATTCTAGGTCGCAACTATACGTAGCAACGGCTGAACTTGACTTTCTCTTTTCTCTCTCTCTTTCTCTGGCTCTCGCTTCTCCTCCTCCCTCTTTCCCTCCTCCCAAAAGTGGGCACGGGAAAGTCAAGATTTTGGGTAACTTTACCTTTATCATGACTTAGTTACTCGTCCACTTCCACCACTATAGTACATAATGTATGAGACAGGAGAGAAAGAGTAGCTTTCTTCACATTTAAACTAGGAGATTTAAGACGTACAGTATGTATGCTTGTGTGTGTGTGCCTGCCTGCATGGCGTGTGGACAAGGGAAGGAGAGAATGTAAAGTTCAGTCAGTGTTATATTCGCACGCAGACAAAAAATCAATCGTCGTACAATCTCGTACATATTGTTACTTATGTAATACCACATTGTAATATTACCTATCCACGGGGTTATATATTGTAATAATGTAAAAAATGTACTGCGCCACATTCTCCTCCTCCTCATTCTCCTATCTCTCAACTCCCCGTTTAAACTGACTAAATGACTGTCAACTTCCACTTGGAAGTGTCAGCCTTGTTTCGAGTCGAAACTTTCGACTAGTTTGAGACATGTTCACAATACCAAAGTCTAGTTTGACATTTCCAAGACACACTCTCTTTCCCTTCATCTTTGTGTGTGTGTGTACTATGAATGGATTACAAAGTTTGTGCAAGTAAAATAATAACATTATCTACCCAAAATAATATTATAGAGTTATGGTAAGTTGGATGCTAGAATATTGTTGAAACTAGGAAGGTAAGATTGGCTTAAAATAGTAGGATAAGGAATGTAGGACTTTACCATCGCTCTCGTCCATGATTTCTGCTTGAAGAAGTTCTTCCAGTACCTGGAAAATTTAGTTTTTTAAAAAGAAATTTAGATTCTTGACAAATTTTTACATTTTTGATTGAACGGATCATAAATGTAAACTTTTTTTTTGATATGTGGAAGAGACAAATGAATTATTTAAAATTACATCTTCCATTGTGACGACCCCAATTGTCTCATAATAAGGATCTCCAGGTCCTTCGTCGTTCACTGTAATTTTTTTTTGTTTGAAAATATGGATATTTAACCACACATGAAAATATTTTTCATAGTCCATACCCGAATCCCTCTCATAATGAGAGGGAGAGAGATGCTGGAGATGAAATGCAATAAGTTGAGCATGGAACTGTGACAGAAAAAAATTTTTTGTTTTTTTACCTTTTTGGACAAACGCCATGTGACCTCGATTTCCTGTAAAAAAATATTATAAGATATTACACATTGAGGATTCAAATAACACACACACTCATACATAAGTAGACACACTGCACTTGTGCTGGTACATCCAAATGATAAGTACACATTTTGAATGTAATCCTACAGGATCGTGTGTGTGTGCTTAGTTGGCATAATAATAAAGTGGAGAGGCACATGACGGTCCAGAAATAAATTCATGAATGAAATTGGTGTTACATTAACCTCCTCCTCCACTTCCACCCTCTCCCTCTCTCTGTCACACACACACAGAAGTTTACGGCCATCGTACATACATTATGCAAAGAAGAGTCATGATGACTCCCCCAGACAATTAATACGGGTTGTGTGTGTGTGTATCGGAATATATGATTATCGGCAAGTTTTACAAGTCAGTGTGTAAAGTACGGTTGATAAATGGGTGTGAACTTCATGAATAAGGACAATAAAAAGTGGTCGTTTCATCCCCTCCTCCTCTGAACCAAATTGGTTCACAAAATTTGTCACATGGACGTTACATTCTCTCTCTCTCTCTTTTTCAACTGTCCAGTGTTGTTGCCGGTCTATCCACCTTTATGACCAACTATTTGGATCAATCTCACTCTTCTACTTACTCGAAACATGCGTGTTTACAATAATTTTGGACTTAATTTTGATGACTGTCATCATTGTAGGTGAAAACATGTACACCGCACACACACCGCAAAAAATTCTCTGTTACAATCGAGCTGTATGTACACTATTATGATTCAAAGTCTAGAACAACTGAACACAAATGTCCACCTCTGGAATCTCTAATACAGACATTTGGCTCATTCATCAAATCTACGAGAAAGAGAAAAGAATATTGAAGAGAGATAAGGCGAGATAGAGAGTTCATTCAATTATCATAATGAAAGAATCCAGACAAAAACAAATCATTACCGTAAATCCTTATTGGATAACCACCCTAGGGTTCTCTACTTTCAACGATTAGCTCGAAGGTCAAAAAAATGGAATAATTAAATATTATTTCTCCCCTACAAAAGTATTTACGACAATTGTGTGACAGTGTGCAAATTCTTTTTGCCAATCCAAATACTACTACATTACATTATGCATTATTGAATGTGTAGGTAGATTACTAGTACATAAAGGAGGAGGAGGATAACGCCATATTATACGAAGAAAAATATGAGTCACTTGATTGATTGTGTACACAGAGAGAGAATCCAACCCTCACATAATATTGTGAACAATAATAATTATTACTGATCCGACAGTAGTTGACACTCTAAACTGTCAGTCCAGTTTATGTATCGTAAGTTGTGTTGGAGAAGGAGGAAAGTGCTCGTGTTTTCATACAAACATGATGAATACGTGTAAAGTGTCAACGAGAATAGAAACACAATTATACTAGTACAGAGAGAAGGGACCATATTCTTGTAGAACAACTGTGCTCTGATCCCTTGTCCTCCTCTCTCCCTCTCTAATAATGGTTCATATGACATGACGCTATCATAAATTCCGCTATCAACATTCATTTTTCACGAAATTGGGAGCAAGAGAGGAAGGAGCTATAAAATTTCAAGATAAGGCACTTTTTTCCCTCCCTCCACCATAATCAATACATATCATTTTTTCAAAAAACAATATTACATCCTACATAGTACCTCTACTAAGATATTTTGGATGCATGGCCAATGTACACACACAACACAATGGGTATTAATAGACACACAATATTGACAAAAACACACACTAGTATTGTCACACATCCTTCCGAAAATTGTCATGAAAATCCCATACCTTCGCGAAATGCACGAAAGATGTAATCTAGTCGAGTATTCTCAAAGACGTAGAAGAGTTGATTCTGGTAAAAATCCACCACAGTCCCTGCACAACGTGTGTGTGTAAAGTTTGTGTTGTCCGAGTAGAGGAATTATTTGTGTGTGGAGACAAAAAAAAATAATGAATTGACACTCATATTACTGTATCATCCTCATATTATATAAAAGTCAGGAACTAAGACTTTGAACTTTATATGTTTAAAGAAAAAATATAATGACTAAAAAATATGATACGGATAATCTTAATCAATTGTTATTATTTCCTTACGGATTGGCATCTTATCACTGGCATCAAGCAAGGTCAACTGTTTGACATTTAGGAGAGCCACAATATTACTCCTCTCCCGCTCGTAAATGGGAATTCTACTGTAGCCTGAAAAGAAGAACAAGAACGAAATTTTCTCATTATAAAAATTGATGGAATTCTTGCACAGCTCAGAAATTTATTTAAGATCCACTGAATGATTTATCAGTGATTTTATCTCGTTCAAATATTTTCAAAGCAGCCTTCTCAAAATGAACCTTGAAGGCTTATGTTTGATTTACAAGTTAAGTAACCACTAAAGGGGGTCAGTTGACTTGACCAAAATATTTCTTATTGCTCTACGAAAAGTTGATTTGTGATGTCCAGTAAAAACTTCCATTTAATGGACTTGACGTTACGCTAGCGGTATTTAGCGGTCTGGAGTCGATAAATAAGAGTCAAGTAGAGGAATTCCATACAGACCCTTAAGAGGAGTAAGAATTTAAATTGGTACTTTGTAACACTAACTGGTAATCTCATGACCATGTGGTGACATCATCGAATCATAATATTCATTAATTGTGTTAAATAACAGTTTGTTATGTAAGGGAATCACTGAGTGATGGTCATTAGTAATAAAAAAGTAATATTATATAGGTAAGTACAAATTAAAAATCATTTCAATTTCTTGTCAGATCACATGATGGAATGAGTCTAATTACATTGAGTCAGAAGAGACGGGGAGGAGGAATCTGCGTCGATAGAGTGTCTCCTTAAAATTAATGTTCATCCTCCTCCTTACACAACAACATGTTTGTGATGACTCATTGTCAACTATAATTGTCCAGTTATGACTTATGTAGTAATTGTATATTTCCTTTTGTATTTTTCTCAATGAAAAATAAATGTTAAGGAAAAAAATGGATCAAAGTCCCCCCAACTCAAAAATGCACTTGTATGCTTTCTACTCTACAATAGCAAGTAAATTAGAGATGAAGGGAAACAACCGAGTGTACAAGAATGCACAAATATGCTCCTCCAAATTAGTAAACTACTATAGTACAGATTTTGAGAAGTATTTCTCAAAAAAAATATACTGACCGTGATATTCAATGTCGGCCATTGTGTCAAATGTTAAGACTGCATCACTTGGGAGCATGTAGACACAGTCTAATTTGGTCATCACATCTTTGACTGTTTTGTTCTTCATGTCCAAAGCCCCAGAGATGATACCAACTTCCTCATTTTCAAGGCCATGATGATCTTTCGTCACCTTAAAAAACCAAAACCAAAATAATTCACTTAGTACACCCAAAATAATAACTTGACGAGTACACTAGACACTGTGAGAAACAAAAGAGTTTAAATTGTCACCAATTAATAGAAGGGTAAGAGAGAGAAAAATAATTAAAGTTTTTCGTACCCTGAGCAGTTCTTTTAACCGTTCCCGAGTGTACACACTCCCAATCTCTTCTCCCAGAAATTTGTCCAGGACTTTACTCAGGGGGTAGGCCAGAGGGAATGTGATGAGCATGAAAAACTTTTTGAGTTAACAACAAGAAATCCCCATAAAAATACTAAATAAAAACTAAGTAAATCCATTTAATTCTTACAATTAAAACTATAGGTGGTTACTAAAGAGCAGAATAAAAACCGGACCTTTGTGATGTAAATAGTTTTGGCCCCCACAGCCAGTCCATGTCGACTGCAAATAGCTTGAGGAATAATCTCACCAAACATGACAATAGCCATTGTTGACATGATGATGGCTACAGCACCCGATGTAAAATCCTCCATAAGAATAGTGAGTGTTGTGTTGACCAGGACATTACTGAACAGGAGGCAACACAACAGGAAATTCCCGTGATTTCTCACTGGGGCTATTTTGGAGGCGTGGCTGAAAAAGAAGGTCAAAGAAGGGGAACTGGTTAACATCACTGACCATCATACATAAATTTGGTGAGTGTAAGACTAATTTTAAAGGAAAAAGAGATGTGTACTTTTTCTCCTCGACTGTCCCTGTATTGATGATGATTTTCAAGTCAGTTTTATTGAGGGACATGAGTCCAAGGTTGAGGCCTGAGAAAAGTCCGGACAAAATGAGGAGACAGACGATGAACAAAATTTGAAGCCACATTGGTAGTAATTTTGATTCCAATTCTATTGTCAACCAAGGGTCTTTCCCTTGACATTTTGGATTTTCACCAGATTCTTTCAGACAAATGTAGGCTATGCCCGGAAGGACGGCTTTCGATGGCAACGTCAAGTTTACCCGAGCTACATGTGCTGCGTGGTCACCCTCATTCGCATTCTCAAAGTGAACCTTTTGATTGACACATTACATAAGATATTTACTCTACACATACACACACTTTATGTTGTATGCAAAATGGATTGTAGAAGATGAGGAGGAAGACTCACCGGGAAATAATGAGTTGAGTGTTGTTCGTTACAAGCCCCAGCTGCCTCATCATAAACTTTGGTGAAAGCAAAAGTGACTTGATGACTCTCTTTCCTCTTAACAAAATTTCCAAAAAGCCAAATGACTACTTTCTCCATCTCCATGATGATGGCCCTTCCTTCCGAGTCATAACTGATTTTTCTTTTATCATTGAAAGTCTCAAAACTCATCCCATACACGATCATACTGGGATGAGGAGGAGAAGGGTCAGAGTTTGTGGATGTGACTCCACGATTATGTCTCAGTCTAATACTAAAATCATTATTGTTTGTAGAACTGGATGAGTTGTGGACAAGGTTCATGGAGGATGCTGGAGAAGAGTCTGTGTGGTGTGTGTGTAGTGGCCCATGATTCCCAATTGTGTCCAACGAAGAGGAGGAGGAGGAGAATGACGATGACGACGAGTTGGGTATGGCTTTTCCAAGAACTGTCAAAGTCGGTACGAGGAGCCATACAAATCTGAGCATTCTATGAGCATTGTCGCTTCGTCCCATTATTGGTAAACTCTCATGTAATTTTTTTGTGTAAGTGCTAAGTAGTTTTAGTAGTACATGGAAAGATTTGGTGTGTGTGTATGTGGGTTATTTTGAGTATATTAAAACTTTTTTTAGAAAAGAACAATGCTATGAGTTATGTAACTCTTTAACTGTCTGGGAAGACTAATCTGAAGGTTAATTAACAAAGAGAAGATTAGTACGAAAAAAATAATCTCAAACTACAGTATCGATATGAAATAAAATGTCAAAAGAAAAGGGAGTTAAAGTTAGTGTCAAAGGAAAACGCTTTTAAATTCTATATAGAAAAAATTAATGATGATAAGAGAAAATAATATAAATTTCTTTGTGATGAGAGCTGCTCTCTCTCTAAAGGGATCCTCTATGTGTCACCGAATCATTTTGAGAAGGAATGACAACAACAAGGATAATAGAAGGAACCAAAACCTCAGCTTCTTCTTGAAGAATTGACTTGTCGTTGTTGTTGTTGTTGCTGTTGTGGATTTTGTGATTCGTCTGCTTGTTGTTGTTCCATTGGTGGTGAGGATGATGATGACATTTTTGATGAGACAAAAAAATGTGGAGGAGTAATCTACTACTTTCTCTTCTCCTTCTTTTACTTTGTTTTGATGATTATTTTGTTGGGGGATGAGGATGGTATCGTGATCGTGTATCCTTGTTGTTATTGTATTGAGTGTCGAGTTTTTTATTTTCTCTTTATTTACTTTCAAAGAACTATCAAGTTCTCGTGAAGAATAAAATATCCGTTTGCCTCCATGGCAACCGCATTCCTTTCCCACTTGACTTTTTATTGATTCTCCAAGAGGCACACTGACACCCAAATTTTTTATCCAACATGTTGACATTGACATTGTACGAACTCTTCCATCTCTATTGCTTGTAGTCAGATTAATAATAGTATTATTATTCAGGAGTCAAGTTGATTGATGGGTCCCTTTTCAACGTGAATCATGTCACCACCACCGACACACACACGCAAACTGTTTTAAGAAAAGAAAGGAAAAAAAGTACGGAGAGAGTATTATGACGTGTGACTGCAGTGAAGTTTTTTCTTTAAAATATAATAAACAAAAAAGTATTCACACACAACAACAATTCTTGGTCGTCGTCATTCTGGTTCACACACACCACCAAATTTCCTCTTTCTTTCTTCTTCTTGGATGTCACTTGACCAATCACAATAACAATTATGACAACAATGTGTAGGGAATGTTCTAATTAAAATGTTCAATTTAGTTCCGACCATTTCTCCGATAAATTATGGTTTGTGTAATATTTTTCACACACGTATTTACACACACAACAGCAGAGGAAATATGAACGTGTGTATTAACTTTTACTGAGAGGAGAGAAGAATAAAAAAGAAAGTTGTGTATATTGTATTCCTGCGGTGGTCACACACAATGTATTTTTTCCCCTTTCTTCTTCTACATGCGTCTTCGCAAATTTTGCAGGTTTACTGCAACATGAAGGACGTATCCGGTTAAACCAGCGGTAAAAATAATAATAGTAGTGCTACTACTCAGTACTCTCAGGAGTCGATAGTAGTAGTAGAAAGGAGGAGGGTGTAAAAGGAAAATCTCTCTCTTTTTTCACTTTGCAAAACTTTTTTGAGGACACAAGCCAGAGTTGCTCTCACTCCGGTTCTTCACTCACTCACTTCTGGTTTCATACTAAACCGAGAAAAAAATATCCTACACAGACACAAACGCACACGAAGGGGCTCTGCAAAATACACGAACATATGTATATACTTTATGTATCACACTGGATTTTTAGTTTGCGATTCGCAAATTGCGAATTCCTCATCATCACACGCACACACTGTACTAGGTGTGTGTTAGTAAATGTGAAATGGATTGCGTTAGCTTTTTATTTTTGTAAGAAAAATAAATGATCACTAAAAATGTTGAGGGTTAGATCGTTATATTGTTTTGAATTATAATTATGAAAAACAAATTACACAAAAAACTTTGGTCCGATTGATTGAATAAGGATTTATAATAAAATTGTATTTATTCAATGCATGTGGCATATCAACTACACTACTATAATTTTACACTGTGTGAAAAAGGGATGAAAATCATAACAGTACGACATGTAAATAAATAAGGTTCAAAATTAATTCACAATTGTGTGTGTTATGTTATTGTAATAAAAATTAACAACTAAAATAAATGGTTGATATTTACAACTATGACAAACTACTTTGGAATGTAACTAAAAATTCAAAGTTATCTTTGTGACACAAAGGTTTTTTGAAAATAAATAATAAAACAAAAAATTGGATGAATTGTTGTTGTATTCCAAGTTGGTGGACTTACTTTGGTTTCACACAGGAAGAAATGTAATTACAGCAAAAAAGAAATAAGTGTCTGTGTCTGTAGTTGTTTGTGAGGGGTGAACAAAGTCTTTCACTGTAATTAAGTAATTGACATGGTATAACTGATCTCACGTGGAAAATTGGTTTCGAAAGGACCGCTTCCATTTGTCCAATATATAATATGTCAATATAGACGGTATATCACTTAACTGAGGTTCCTCTTGGCCTACGGTTGTGTTCACTCTCAATCCCCTCTTTCATTTTTTATTTTCCAACCCTTTTTCTCATCATTTTACCATGGGTCCTAAAATTCCAACAGTTAGATTGAACAGTGGATTTGACATTCCAGTCTTTGGTCTGGGCACTTGGAAGGTAACATGACAATTTTTAACTTTTTCAAAAATAATTATTTTTTGATTAAAATTATCCAGAAATTATTCTTGTGTCATTCCAATTGACTTTTGAATTTCACCTTCATTTTACATAAAGCGTTTTTGTGTAAGATTCATGTGTTTTTGGTCTAATTAAATATTCCACGTGCATACCATTATGCTGCACACAGTGTGCGTGTGTGAGGGAAAGCGGGTGAAAAAAAAGTCAAGACGGAGAGAAAACAGTTTTTTGCTCTTTTTTGTTCCTCACTATTCAAGACTACTTAAAAATGTTCGGAAACAGTAATTATTATGAAAATATAAGGACATTGTTTGAAATTTCACATGGCATGTAGATGCTTACTTTAGTGTATTATGAGACCTTAGAATGACCTTGACCTTTTCAACATGTGTCATATGCTGTACAGCACATGATGTGAGTGTGGAAGAGGAATACATGCATAAGATTATCTGACATTTCATTTAATGTATGATCTGATGAAGAATGATCGTGTTATCTCACATTTTTTTTATCTTTCTCTCTCTCTCCTTCCATGCAGGATTTAAATGTTAAATATGTAGTAGGACTTGGTTCTATGCTACTTGTTTTTCCAAAATGAATAACATGTTATGGAAGCATGAAATGGAAGATTTATTTAGTTAACTGGATTACGAATTAATTAGAAATAGTTCTCTTTTCCATTATTTTGATTCTTTTCCTCACTAAACTATCAACTAGAATTTTGTCAACAAAAGTGTAAGAATTCTTTAATGGCTCATAAATTTGTACTGCTAATACTAAATAGAATGTTATTAGCGTTACACATTGGAGCTGGACCCTTTTCCTTACCCTAAGTTCTGATGACAGATGACTGAAAAACATTTTAACCATACAAATTAAAACAGAGTTTTGTTTTTCCAGTTGTCACAAATTTCCCCAAAAACCATTTATTCTGTTGATTTTGAAAGTTTTCATCTCAGAATGATGTAAAATTTGAAATGTGTATTATTTGTAGTCGAAACCTGGTGAGGTGGAAGAGACTGTGAAGAATGCTATTGACGTCGGCTACAGACATATTGACGGTGCCTTAGCATATCAAAATGAAAGTGAAGTCGGAGCAGCTTTAAAAGCCAAGATTGCTGTAAGATTTTACTAAAATAAATATAATACTTTAACAAATTGAAATCGTTCTGATTGAATTCATGTTTAATTAACATTGCTGGTGTATGCAGGAGGGGGTGGTGAAACGTGAGGACATTTTTCTTACCAGCAAGGTATCTTTTTTGCTTTGAAACGGATCACTTTTACTTACTTTCACTATACTATTGGGTACACAGAATTGTAGGAATTGCAATGAAAAACTTTTCTCCTAGCTTTGGAATACATTCCACCGTCCAAACCTAGTTCTTCCCTCTCTCAAAAAGTCTCTGGAAGATCTTGGAACAAACTATCTGGATTTGTATTTAATTCATTGGCCAATGGGATACAAGGTAAAAGTTTTAAATATTTCACCTGTACCAATTATTCAATTCATGTCAATTTTTATTCAAATTGACATGACAATTGTACTCACAGGAAGATGATGTTTTGTTCCCGAAAGACGCTGACGGCAACTTTCTCTATGTAAGAATAGTAATATAAAAAAGGATTCAACTTGAACTAGTACAAGGGGGAAAAGAAGCATCCCTGAAATATTGAAATTGTCATTTTTATAGTCCGATGTAGACTACGTGGACACATGGAAGGTCTTGGAAGAGGCAGTAGGTCAAGGTTTGGTTAGATCTATTGGATTGTCAAATTTCAACAGTGAACAAATTTCCAGGATCCTAGCCATAGCCAAGATTCCTCCAGCCGTTCTCCAGGTGAGTTGTAACATGAGAACTAAAGTACATATTGTGTGTCTCAAATTGAACATTTTAGTTGTAATATGAAGTTACAAAAAGTCAGCCTTGGAAGTAAAATTCTTCCTTATATTGTCTAGGTTGAGACTCATCCTTATTTGAATCAAGAGAAGCTCCTTGGATTCTGTAAAAAGAATGGAATTGCTCTGACTGGGTACAGTCCTTTGGGTTCAGCTGACAGTAAGCAGTAGCAGACAATAATTTGTATATAATGTACCCTTATTTTACTACTATACTAGTATTTTAAGAAACCTCAAATTAATTTTTAGGACCATGGGCAAAACCAGAAGATCCAAAATTGGTAGATGATCCCAAATTGATTGAATTGGGTAAAAAGTATAACAAGTCTGCTGCTCAGATTGTTCTGCGATGGGCTGTAAGTCTCCCTCTACAAATAACACCCTTATCAGGCTGACACAGAATCTTTGGTCGTCTACCAAAAAGAGTCAACAGGAGTTTTAGAGAAGAATGTCACTAAATTTTAGAATTCCAATATATGTTACGATTGGAGAGAGACAGGCAAAGATTACGTGTCAGCCTACTACTGTTATGACACATTTCCCTTGAAAGGTTCTGTCCTTCATGTTCTCTTGATGATGAATTTTGATATAGGTCCAGCGCGGTGTCATTACCATTCCAAAAACTGTCAACAAGACCCGTCTTGTTGAGAATATGGACATTTTTGACTTCACAATTTCCGATGAAGATTTGCAAAAAATTAACTCTTTCGATTGTAATGGACGAGTAAGTAGTGAATCACTTGTTTTCTAATCCTGACATTCTCAATGAATAACTCAATTACTCTGTTTGATTTTGATTTTTAGGCCCTTCACTTGAACTGGGTGAAAGACCACAAATACTGGCCCTTTAACCTTGTTGAACAGTAAAGACAACGAAATGGAAATTTTAGCAATAAACTTGAGATTAAATTTAACGTTTAGCTTTACTGAATCATTTAAACCATAATTCATTGTTGCATATGTTCTCAAAACCTATAAAACAATTTCATGTCAAAAAGTCTCATTTCGGATGTTCAGCCAAATTTCTGAAGCTCATAATTTCTTAGCTTGTGGAGTATTGTTTTCGAAATCATAAAAATAATTCCAAGAGATTCATCTTTTATTTAATTGTCATATTATCGTCAAGATATCCATAGTCTTTTAAAGAACATAAAGTAACTTACTGGAATACGCCTTACTTTTAATTTGATCCTGCTTGCACTAGAGAGATGTTATCTGACTAGTTTTGTAACTTGAAAATAAGTAAAATATTTGATTCGACGACAACCCTGTATTATGCTGACAACAATCACAAACTGCCCTGGAAGCTTTCATGGATGTCCATGTACTTACTCAGATTTAAATTCTTGTTCCAACAATTTGGCGATTGTACTCAACTGTATGTTGGATGACCCCTATTTATAATTCGACCAAATTAGTTTCTCTTATATTCGTTGCTTTCTAAATTTAATTAAAGTGTAGACTTTGTTCTTATTATTTTACCTCATAAATTGTCCCAATTTTACAATCTCTGTAATACTTTTCCTGTGGGTAGTCTGAAATTCCATGAAACACGTAGTAGTACAATCATAGTAGTACAATCACACCGTAATATTTTAAAGCAAGAAACAAATAGATTTAACAAATAAATTTATTTGTGATGGAAAATCTGATATATTTATATATCACATACCCTTTGTGTAACCAACTCCTCCCATCCATTCTATACATTTTGAAGTAGTTTCTGTGGCCACTTCTGTCAAACAAAAATTACTGCGTAAGTATAACGTTATGAGAGTTGAAATGGAATCATCAGTGATATTCGTAGAGCCCCATATTCTTTTAATGTTTTAGAAAAGCTCATTATATAATTGTACCAGATGCGTAATATTTTGCCATGGCTGCTTGTTTGACGAAAGGTAAATTGGCCTCCTTTAGACGGCACGCATTGTACACGAGAAGACGGGCACATTCCAACTTTGTGGCAATCTGAGCGATTTGATGTTGCATAGCCTGGTAAAATCATGATGTACAATTAACAACAGGTTGTAAATAAATATAGAGCATACAGTTAAGAATTTCAAATTCAATGATGAACCTGGAAGTCAAAGATTCGTTTCCCGAATTGCTAAAGAACAAAAAAAAGTTAATACAATCATGTGAATGTAAATAAAATTTCAGAAAATCATGTATCCTTTGATCCTTATTAAGATGTAAACTTACCCTCCTTTCTAATGTATAGGGAACGGTAGCGTCAAAACAACCTATGGATAAAAATTTTAATGCAAAAAAGGTATGTAATACAATAAGAATCTATTTATTAGTGTATTAATAGAACACATAATTAGAACATTTTGACCCACCTTGTGCCAAACCCAACATTTGAGCCCCTATACCGATCCTTCCTTCGTTGAGCATACTAATTGCGTATTTGTATCCTTGACCCATCTGACCTAACACATTACTGGCTGGAACCTGTCATGGCATCAAAATAATACATGACCAATTATCCATGTATAACTCACATAAGTGTGTAGGAAAAAGAATGTGAATTTACCTTCACATTGTCAAAATGAACTTGGCATGTGGATGAGGAGCCTAAGAAAATGATGCTGACAATGAAATGTTTACCATTTAAAATCTCAAAATTGTCAAAATGCATAGGTTGACGCTTACGAATTCCAAGTTTGTCTTCCTTTTTCCCAATTGACAGACCAGGAGAGTCTCGATCAACGATAAAACATGTAATCCCTTTGTAACCCTATTTACAAGAGAAAATTTCATATGTTAAATAGCATTGTGTTTTTTGCAATATATCTCTAACCATTTGATACCAATACATACCTGAGATATATCTGCATTCGCCATGACTAAATACACGCCTGCAACGTCAGCACTGCTGATCCACATTTTAGAACCATTTAAATAGTAATTGTCTCCGTCCTTCACAGCTCGTGTTTTTAATGAAAAAGCATCTGAACCAGCGTCTACTTCGGATAAACAAAAGCTCCCAACCTTCAAAATGACATTTGACATAAAATCATGAATATATTTTAAACAGTGAAATTAACAGATGAAAAATGCAAAATACTACTCACTGTGTCTGTTGCAAGTTTGGACAAGTACTTTGATTCTGTCAAATAAAATTAATTTGAATCATGGAATAATGTTAAGAGAGATTAAATGGAATCGTCAGTGACATTTGTAAAGCCTTTCATTATTTCAGAACACTGTAGTGGTAACAAATTGTTTTAGATTAATGATACCACATGAAATTTGACTCATGACATTTCAACACTTGGAGATGTGCGATCACAACAGTACATAATATCGTTCATTTCAATTCTACAATTAACTTCCAAATGAACTTACTCTGTTCCTCCGTACCCAGTTTGGAGATCAGCGTGTTGATCAAAGTGTTTTGAATATCGCAGAATACACTGACATTTCAAAATACGGGATTAACAAACATCATTGAAATGAATATGCTATGAAGATGATGTGAAATATTATGGTATTTAATTTTTTTAAAAAAATTACCTGATTCCTGCGTCAACTTTCGCTAATTCTTCAATTACAACGATTGAAGTTCCGAAAGATGCTCCAGTTCCTCCATACTTTTCTGGTATTTCAATTCCCATGAGCTATATTAACATCACAATAATTATTTAAATACTATGACTGTGCCGTAATTTTGTATTTTTCAAAAAAAATAAATAATCGACTCACCCCATTTTGAAATAGAGTATCAATAACACTCTGGTCCATTTTCCCTTCTCTATCCATCTAAAGAAATAATATTCACAAATGATACTTAATAATCCCTTTGTGGAAGACTCAGTTTTAGCCTTAAACTATTTAGATACCTTCGATACAAGTGGTGAAATTTTTTCTTTTGACAGTTTCGACACTAAAAAACGAAAGGATTAAATTACTGCACATTTAAAATAATCAAATAATATAAGTAAGTTTTTACCAGTTTCCTTCATTAATTGTTCATCTTGGCTCAAGACTGTGACCGGGCCTGAAGTACTTAGATTATGTACTGATTGATTGAAACGAGTACGTTTTTGAAGGTGTCCCAAAAGACTGCCACAAATCCTTCTCTGTAAGTCAAGTACGACAACATTTTAGACTACTAGTCAGTAGTATATTTAATTAATCTGGACTCACCATGGTGTACAATGTCATGTCTGTAGCTGCACAAGATTAATTTTTAATCGAGATTAAAACTTTTTGAAACGCCTTCCCGCAACAACTTCAATACGTCAAGGACTCCTCGTTGAGATTCAGTCATCCTTCTATGCCTCAGTCTTGTTTTGGGCTTTTGGCTGTCGAGAGGCTTGTTCAAGGCCCCTCTCTCTCGTCGAATTTTCAGATGAAAATTTGTCCTAAAATAGAGAATTCCACTACATTTTCACCTTACAGTGATTTGACACCGAATTTGTGTGATTTTTGAGATATTTAATTGTGTGTGAAAGTGCCTTCAATTCAAAATTTAAAACACATTTACGCATTTAACTAATTTTCAATTCACCAGCAGCATCCATCATAGATACATTCTATCTATATAATACTGTAACAGTTATATGATTTAATGGTGTCCAATAATTAAATCATTTAGTGAAGGGAATGACGGTGCTCATGGACTGTGATTTAGGTTTGTACTCTAATGGAACGGTGTGACTGTGGGTCTGATTATGTAATCTTATGTGTGTGTAACCTTGATCTTCACAAAGAAAATCAAATGTGAATATATTATAATTATTACCTTTCAGGTTGAGTTATGGAAAAAAAGTGAATACTAATTTATCCTTCTCTCGACAACTTTGTGTATCAGATTGATTGAGTCCTGTGAATCTAATGTAGCGGTCAAAGTTACATAGTTTTTTCTTCATTTCTTTGGATGTGGAGAAGTTTGTGTCACAATTTTAGTTTTTTAAAGTGAATAACATATTATTCATCGTTGTCCAAACAGTAGTGGAGAAAGTTTTTAACATGGTTGTTTAAATCAAAACTTGCTTATGAAGACTTATCTTGAGGAAAGTCGTGGTCACAAAAGTATGACACAGGATTCATCATCAACTCATAATATTGGAGAAAGAAGAAATCAAAAAATGAATGCTGTCAAAATGAATATGGTCTCAGATTCATTCGAAATGAGAAAGAATCATGGATTTACTTCATCTACACCAATTAAGGTAGTAAGCACATTTTTGTTCTTGTCAGTAAAGAAAATACTTTTTTTAACAAAAAAATACTTGTGGTATGAGAAAATAAATATATTTTTTCATCAGGAAACAATCCATTCGGGTCATTTCATGGTCTCTGACTTCGAACCAGAGTCAGAGGTTCAAGATGATGAATATGAAGCTGGTATGCCGATCGAAATTGAAATTGCGGAAAAGAATAAGAGCGTCGTAAGTGATTTTATGTTATTTTGGATAATGATCAAATTTTAATTAAATAAAATGATCATCCTGTGGATTGTGAAATAATTATTTAATTACACACTTTGATGGTATCCTATTTTTTCAGAATCCAAAAGGGTCGGAGGTTTCGACTTCTGTCCAGACAACCTCTTCTTCCTCTTCTATGACAAGCCTTCCAGCTCCTGCCGTCGTTAATATTCAACAATTTCATCAGAATTACAATTCCTTTGCACCAGTTGTTCTGAGAAATCCACAGGTTTTTGAGAACCCTCGAGCCTTTGGAGGACTTGTCAATAGCAACGCGTCCATCTCCATTGACGGTTCCCTCACGAAACTCTTCCAGTGTATGTCTCTGGCATATCGGTAGGTCCTTGAATTTTAATAATTCTGTATACAATACATTGGTTGATCACACATCACGTCATTAAGAAGTCATGGACAGTTGACTGTATTTCATAGCGTCTACCGTCAAGTCATTAGAATTTGATACTTCTGAAAAAAAATCTTATTCATAAAATGTTGGAAAAACCCATCGTCTGGATTTTAGTGAGAAACCATGATGATCCACGCTACTAAAAACTAATCTTTTAGGTACAATGTACACCATGTAGCATGTGTAAATTTCACACTTCTCTTATCATCTTCCTAGGCGTTTATATGCTCACGAAGAGACAAAAAAATTATGTGATAGATACATAATTGTTTTGTAGGTAATTTGAAGCTACTGAAAGATTTTCAAGATTATGTTGTCTTACAAATATTACGAGCCTAATTGCTCTCTCATTATTCTGTCTATGATTACATAGAAGATGTTTTTTCAGCATCTTGATTAAGTCATTTGCTGAGTAGTTAAAATATTATTTTTCCTGTTGACTGCGTTTTAAGAAAAATATATTTTGTACAGTCTTTGCCTGGACCTGGTACTAGGCATTAAAATATCTGAATGTCAGAAGCGTTGCTCATTTCGTCTCAGTTAGAATGAAGAGGTCAAAGGTTCCATCCACACTCGTGTGTATCATGATTTTGAAGAATATTTCTGGGACACGATTTATGCGTGATGAGTTTAGACACATGTTTTAGCAAAGGATATTTATACACTTTGTTTATTTAGGACCATACAAAGTTGATATTACTATTAATCAGTTTATTTCAAATAAATTTGCACGATTCCTTTTTCATATATGGATTATTATGATTATTGTTTGGAAATATTACGAAGCGGCCTTGTCTACATCACTGTATGATATGTAAGGATTTGAGTTGGTTTTTTAAATATTTAATAACGGTCGTAAAATGTTTACGTCTGCATTTTTGTGTGGAAGCTTCCTATAAAATGTAAATGTAAATATTGTGTACGTGCGATCATCATCATCATCAAGGAAGAGTCAATATAAGAGTTTATCTAGCCCTCATACTAAATGAACTATGTTATTTGACTAAAGTCAACAGTAAATAATAAATATTAAACTCATTGGAAAAAAGGGTAAGGGAGCTCTCCACTACTGAATATTATGTCATTCATCATTAATAAATTGTAACAATGTGTTAGTCAGAGTAAGGATTTTGTTTGATTGTGATTATATGTGAGTAGAATACTATTCTTCCATGAATGGTAGTCCATCAAGGAATAAATATTATTATTTTGGGATTCATCAAGTTGAGAATGGGCAGTAGTGAAATTTTTGAGACGTGTCAACGAGTGAGGATAGCAACGATGTATGTACAAATCGTTGGTAGGATGGTTTAATTTGTCCCATCGTCAGTTAATCGTAATCAAAGTTTGTGTACTGGAGCACATGATGATATCATCACAACTCTCTGCATTCATTTTATACGTGTATTTTGAGCTTGTACATACCCTTCTCACCTACTTGAGATGTACAGATATATTTAACTGGTAGGTACATGTAGCAATGCAAGTGTCATATCTCTATATTATAGAGAAAAATTACATTTTTGTAATATATTTTATTTAATGGTACTTCTTCTTATCATTTAAAATTGTTGGCTGAACATAGACATGTAAGTACAGTAGCCATCGTACTGACAGAGATTCTCAGCTTTTGTATGACCACATTATATCCCATATGTGTTGGCTGATCATTTTTGTCTGTACCTTTCAGCTAAAAATGTTATGCTTATCCTTCTGTATTATCTGTTAATGTGTACAGGCATGACAGACTCCATGCTATTTTGTGTACATGGTATGTAGCTACATACAAAGAAAGGTCAACCACGTGGAGTATGGGGGTCTTGTACACTAATATTGAGTTCAGATTTTTTCAAATTAAGCAGTGAATGATGCTGATGGATTTCAGTTATGTTGTTTTTTCCCGTATTTAAAGTATTTCCTTCAATAGATTTAATTTAGACTTTCATCATCCAAAATTTGTTGACATTTTGATGTTAAATGTAGAAAATTTTACTATTTCTAGTCAGAAATTTCGGTAAGAAAGTAAGAACCTATCATGCATTTGATTTAAGGTGGGTATAATCTAGAGTCTCAACATTGAAAGTGTGAACAGTGGGACGATTGCTGACAGAATTGCTGTCACACATCATTACCATCCTTTTTAAAATACCTGATTATTCCCTGACGTATAGTAATGTGTACCCTAGGTTCTATTTCCATTTTTATCAAAATATGATACCACAAATGAAATACAGATGCAAAAAAAAGTTGTGTGCGTCCATTGAAGGTCGTAAACCTTTACAGTCTGCATCTGTCTCCCCATTAATATTTTCACATTATACTATTGATCAGACAATTATGGTTTTATGAATTTAAAAAAATTAAAAGGTTGTAATATGTACACATTTGGGACTCACATTATTACACTTATTGGTTCAATCATTGCAAAGGTCATAAGTGTCGGTGTATATGATACAGTGATTTAAAAGCTTTTCTAACATTTTCTTACGTAATGATTGTACGGATAATCACTGATGAATTTTAGCCGACGACGATGTAGTCATTATATTTTTAGACTAATTGATTGGCGTTTAGTGTCCTGTATGTGTGTGTGTGTTTGGACTATGTTTGAATAATCGATCTGTTAGTCACTATTTTTGGTTTCTTCTTGAGCAATTAAGACCGAAAAATGATTATTTGTCTAGGAACATACATGCCAGTCGGTAGGTTTACATACATGTGTATTGGGGAAAATTCACTAAAGAAGGAAAAGTATTGTCTAAAGAAGGAAAGGTATTGTCTACAAATATTTGTAGAACATCAAATGTCACCCATCGCGTAGGAGAAAGGAAATGTGTGCGTGGGTCAGCTAGAGCACTGTAACAATTTCCAAATATTGCACGCAGGTAGTACAAGTAATAAATATTCGCAAAATCACTATAATTTGTTCCATTTATACAATTCAATACACTGTTTTCAAAAACAGCAGAAAGAGTCTGTAGTAGACGTACGTGTCTTTATTCAGAGTAAAAGTAAATCTTTTTGATATATCTAGCAGCAAGTACATTGTATTTGTAGCCAAGTGTCGTGGAAAACACCAATTTTTTAATTATATGTGAATTAAGTTGACGTCATTCAACGCCGCTTACGGACAAACGATGCTTTGTAGGAGTTGTCAAACTTATTGGGAGTGTACGATATGGAAGGAAACATACTGCGTACAGTACATATAAAGAGGTGTTAATGACAACGTCACTCAGGGGTATAAGTCTTTTTTTATCACCCCCCCCCCC
>WJFB01001114.1:0-37522 GCA_009870185.1 Pygmarrhopalites habei
AGAAAAATGCGATCAACTGAAAAGGAATTCAATAAGATATTTCCCTTATCATAAATTTTGTTTTTAAAAAAAGGTTAGGTATTTACGCATATTAAAATTGTTGGACAGCTATTAAAAGCCTCATGTATGCAAACGGAGCAAAAGTTATCAAGAGTCTTAAAATTCAACTTTTATACAATGAGTCTAACACGATGTATACTCATTGGGACAATATTGCAAAAAAATATTCCAAACTATAATCCGTTTTTAAAGGCACTGTGTGGAAAGTTAAAACGGTCAAGCTCTTCAAACTAAGCAGTAAGTATAACATATCATAAAACAACCATTCCAAAATGAAGAATAGTGAAACCTTACATCATATGTCAATTGTGATTTGTGAGGTATTTTTTTGTTACATATATTGAATTTAATGGCAATGATTCGAACCACATTAGTTGTACTAATGTGGCATGGAGGGGAGGGGAAGGTACAAAACAGCAAACCCATACTGACTGAGACATGATACGAGTAATATATGAATCAACAGTTCTATTAAAATAGATTGTATGACTCATTTTTACACTAATGTACTCTATCAAATTTCAAACCATGTAATATGGTGTAAATAGATTTACTCAGAGAATTATGACTATTATATTGCGTGTAACCAAAATTTAATACATGTACCTATTTAATAATTTTAACGTCCCTTTTCTTTGTATACCCTCTCTTTTTCTGTGTTGGATTTTTCAAATCTTCTAACTCCTCCTGGAGTTGCATCAATTTGTAATCGGGGATGTAACGGATTTCTTCGTGATCAGGCTCATGAGGATAAACGCTCATTTTAACTCCTAAACAACATCAAAAAATTAGTACAACTATGTAATGAATTTAATATACCAGAAAATCAAATTTTAGAAAAAATACCCACCTGGTGGTATAGCCGCTTCAATAAAATTAATAATTAATGGCAACGTCATTGATGGCACGTCCGCAAGCTAGAATGAGGAACATTACAACGATCATGTTACCACAAATAGTTACAATTAGTAATTTACCATGTAGAGATTCAAAATCAAATTTAAAGTACCTGAACATTTCTTTCGTATTCATTTAATACATACTCGGAATCCACAGTAGTACTCTCTGGTTTCAAACGAGTAATCTTCATTTTTTTCAAAGGAGTTGGCCAACTATTAATTAAATCATACATTTATGACACAAACTTACAACACATACGTACAAAGTGAATGATTTAATACATGTAAGTAGAAACTCACCAATCTTCAACTTCAACTCCAAATCGTTGAGCAGACTTGTGAATAAATTGTCCATATTTTTCTAACACAGGACAGTCGTAGCCTTTAATTTGCACATTTATTAGATCGTAGAATTCGTGATCCGAATCCTTTTCCTAAAATTATCAAAAGTGTAATTAACATTGTGTTTTTTTCACAAAATAAGAAACAATAAACTGCATTTTGTTACAAAATCAGAACTTACTTACGTCCAAGTATGCGGGTTCCCAAACATCTGCATAATTTCTTTTGCTGTTAATTGAGGCTGTGACAGGTAAAAGAAGGGGTCTAGTTTTGAAGCACACTATTCGGGATTGAAGAATGTCTCTGGAAACTCTTTTGAGAAGCATGTTAAACCCCATTTCAACAAATTATTTGTTGAAAAAAAAATTCCTGTTCAAATTATCCACACTTTTTAGAAACCCTTGACTTTTCAAAAGAGAATGACCCATTCGTCCCAGTCACTGGATTTTGTTCTGTCTGTGAATATTTTAGCAAATTGCAATTAGTCTAGAGATTACTTTGTTATAATGAGTGAACAATCTAGTATTAGTAGCAGTGATATCAAACATAGCCGATTAGCACAAGATTTTATAGTTGCCTTTGTCAGTAAAAAAGATGACCTGACAAATCAAATTTTGAATTTGACAAATTGCAATAACATTCAAGAACAGTTTTCGTTGGTGTCGAAAGAAATTCAAAAGTTGAATAAGAATCTTCATGACTCTGTGACTTTCCTACCGTCATATTCCATCAAGGTAACAAATTTCCTGAAATTGTTTTATTCAATCAGCTGTTTAACCAATCAACTCACCTTTACTTTTTTTTACAGAAACGTCAAGAAGAAATAAGAACTCTTGAGAAGCTCCTTAAAGAAAAAGAAGACGTCCTAGTCCCTAAGCGGAAGGTAGATTAGTTGTATATTTTTATTGCCTTTGTAGAGTATAATTTTACAAAATCTGTTAAGAAATTACTCTTTTGAATAGTTTGGCTTTAAATCCAAGATGAAACTGAATCCAGACAAAGAAATAAAGGTAGCCCAAGATGAAAAGTTGAGAGAAACAGACCTCATTACGAAAAATTCAATTCCATCCCCCATTAAGGTAAAATATTTACTAAATAATAAATTGGTGCACTGCAAGTAAAGCTAATTTAAATAGTTACTGATTAGGAATTTTAATCAAATTTTTCAGTTGGATTCAAATTTTAGTCACAATTGAAGATGTTCAAGATCAAAAAATTATCTACGAAGAGACGGATTTGAATGGTGAGTACAGATTATTTGAGATGTTGATGTTTCTGATTGTTATCCAACCATTTGTGAGCTATTAATGATAATGATATTATTAATTTTTGAACAGGTGCTGATGTTCTCGTTAGGAATATTAGGGGATCAACTATTGAACTTCGTGGAATTCCTTCAACACTTCGTATTTCTGGATTATCAGACTGTCGACTAATATGTTAGTGGAATAATTTTGGTGAAAATTCTGTGTGTAATGCATTATTTTCAATTACAATGATAACCCTGTCGATGTTTAATTTCAAAGGTGGGCCAGTTCATACATCTGTATTCGTTGAGAGTTGCACAGACTGTAAATTTTTTCTTTGTTGTCAACAATTACGTACCCATTCTTCCCGGCATCTTGATATCTACCTTAAAGTCCGTGCTCGGTAAGTTGCTCAATTTAAGACACACTTTGTGAATTTATACTTTCTATAGGTAAACGATGCTAATTATTTATTTCATGTACATCAACGAATAGAGCCATTATTGAAGATTGTACTGATATCCGCTTTGCCCCATATGTCTACCCCCACAATAAAATTAGTGAATGGTATCAAATAGTAGGAATTGATCAGCAGATGGAGAGGTACTTAAATACTGCAACTTATATTGTAGATTTCTTCAGAATGTGAATTACAATTAAATAATTCTACTCACACATGTGTCTATTAAAATCTCTAGATTCGATTGTGTGGACGATTTTAACTGGCTCTCTGCAGACTCTAAATCACCTAATTGGAGTATAATTCCTCAAGATCAACGTGATGAATTGCCTTGCTTATAAAAATCCATATTACTGGAATTATTTCCTCTAAATCTCAGCCATATAATGTACATATAGTATTTTGCTTGCGACATAAATTATGTACTAATTTATTTAACAAAAATTAATCTACATCCTAAAAGATTTACACTAAAAGATGATGGTACTGGAATCGCTTAAATATTATTGTTGAGAGCCTTTTCCTCCCTGCCGGGTGAACTGAAAGAGAACGATAGGGGAAGAAAGCAAAAACTATACCGCATAAACATTGCCGTTCTAATCAAAATTTTCAATTGTTGTAATAATGATTAAAAATCATATAACGTTTTACTTTAAACCCAAAGGCAAGACCTACTTTCACATGCAAATAAATGAGTATTAATGAATTATAAAGGACTAAATTGTGTTTACAGTGCTTTTTTCTTTCAAATATCTGTTCACAGATGATCTGTTAGTTTGTACACATTTATCCTCTCATTTCAAAATGCAACTAATAATGATGTTAGTGAAAAGAAAGTGATGGTAGACATTCAAACGTACTTTGTCATTATTATTTATTCAAACGACAAAAATTCAAGGCATTATTATTAGTCATTCTTGGACGCTTATTTCATATAATATTGTCTTACATTTTTTACAGAATTTCAAACTCAGACTTAATTTACCCAAAAGTAAGAGTGAGCTAAAAACTATATTGTTATTTTAAGGTTGATATTAATTAACTGCTTTTTTTACATGAAGACATTGCTTGCATAAATTCGCTATCGTCTTATATCTCTATATAAGTTTGATATTACATATATAATTTACATTTTGTGATGAATTACAATTCTAATATTTACTTACTTAAATATTATTATCCTAAATATGACGTTGCTTCTTATTCCATCCTTCCTCATTTACATTTTGATTTACTTACAAACATTTCACAAAGCAGTATATATATATATATTTATATTATCATAAAGTACTTTACACTAGGACATTTTTTAACTAACAAGTAAATAATATACTATATTTTATGTAATATAAGTACGTACTTCAGTTTTTTTTACCATATAATACTGGTGACATGCAAACCATACATACAAAAAAAACTCTTCCACTTTGAGCAAAACTTGGGGAATATATTATAACATTTCAACATCTGCATTTAATTTTCACTGAAGAATCTCCAGTGAAGACACCCTGGTCACTTTCGTTCAACACTTCAGAATTTCACACAGAATAAAACTAATCATTTTTTTGTAAAACCCACCTACGTAAGCACTGAAAAAAAAACAAACAAAAACAAAGTAAACAAAGAAATTCCTAACACAAGACGTGTTAAATTATTCAATTTTTTCAACCTCTTTAAATACCATCATTATTATTATTACTGTATTGAATTGTAGTTCATGGGTTGCAGCAACAGGAATCCATCCATCAAAACATGTCGTGCGAACAATGCATTATTAAAATCTTTTTCTTATTATTATTGTGAACCACAAGTTCATGACCTTAGTACTTACGTAAGTACAACAAATATCAGAGGCCATCGTCATTCTTGAAATTTTTTTGTCCTTTCATATAAACTATAATAGTAGTAAGACAATAGAAATGCATTTAAGAATTTTCTAAAGACTCACTTGAACACAAATCCTACAGAGTTGAGCCTGTCTTTGACCCTCTGATAAAGTTTAGCTCCACTTTCATTATTAATTTACTTATGTGTGTCTCCTGATGAGAACATACAACTATACATACTCATAGTACTTTATGTAATGTGTTAATTTGTCTTTGTTTTTTAAACAGAATACAATTTCTGTTCAATGAGCTTCTTACTTATAGTCTACTTCTCACCCTACATTAGTTACCTAACATTTACTACTATTAACCTACATATATTACTAATCTACATATTTACCATATATTTACAATATAACATTTTTAGTAACAAACAGTGATTCGTGTTAAGACATGCGAAATTAAAATTACGGGGCCATCATTAGGTTTAAGCATTTAAATTCATACGATATAGGCAAAAAGTCGTCATTTTTTAAATATACATTTTAATATATAAATATATATTAAATAGTATACATCATGTTGTTGTTTTTTTACGTTGGCTCTCCTTCACTCACATTTTTGTAAAGAATAATTATTTGGATTCGAAACATTTTCCCTTCTATGCAGAATTATTAAAATAAGAGATTTTGTTGTTGAGCTCATTTTTACTTTCCATTAGTTTTCTCTCTCCACTTTCTCTCCTCCGCTTTCACCCACTCTTTTTCATATTTAAAAGATTATCGCATTTATAGTGTAATGTAATCAAGTAAGGTCCCCACATAAACACACACACACACGATACTTTTCCATAATTAAATATAATAAAAATAATAATCCTGTGTACAACAACTGGCTAAAAAATTCTTTCTCATTGTTTCATGATTTGTAAAATTGTAAACAAACAAAATTTCCTGAACAATTTGACTCAATAAGCTTTTCATGTGATGATGTGGATGATGACAAGATTAGCTGCTAATAAACTTAATATTATTTAGCCTTGTGTGTGACAGATGAGCTGTGTTTCAGCTCCATCCAACATAAACAAACAACATAAAACAACAAACAACTTTTATATCAAATGACAGTTAAAACAGAGATAACAAGTGGGATCTTAATACTAATTACTATTGTATAGGAATATAACTTTATCGTTTCACTACTAATTTCTTCCTAAGTTGAATAGAACGACAATCACACACACAACACTATGTATTACTACATCATCATTGTTTGTTGTTGTTAAGCATTCCGTACGACATATTTCTTTTTTTACAAATGGGGACATTCAATTGCAACTGTTCGAAAAAAAATACTCAAACCTACTAATAATTATTATACTGGAAAGTTTACTACACAAGAATTATGCATGCCGTAGAAATTAAAGTCCACTGACAAATTATAGTTTAACATGCAAATGCAACATATATTCGCACAAATTTAAAAGGTCATTTGAAACATTCCTCTCCTATGATTTAACATGCTTAAGAAAAATGACATTTTTTTCAAACTCAACTGGCAATGATTGAATACTTAGGATATAAAATCAGGTGGGATTATTAAAGTTTTGTTGTTGTCTGCCACTGTGTTGTGGTCCCCTCCTGTCCATGGAGAAAAACTACACAGCTATCGCTCAGCTTATTTTATACAAAACTAATTAATTACGGTGTATAGCAAAAAAAACAATTAAAATAAGTGTGTGTGTGTTGGAGCGTATACACGTGTTTCAAGGTGAGAGAGAGATTAGAGGGTAGTAACATATTTCCTTCTATAGCCGCTTAGGGAATGGTATTATACATACACATACATATATGTATTAATAGTTATCTCATTTACTAACTACTCTATTTTTGTTATTTACTAGTTGAATTTTTTGGATAATTTGAAAGAAGTGCACGTAGAAGTGGCAATTCCAATGCAGTGCATTTAGCTCTTAAGGAAGCCAGGTCCAATTCACTGGGCGATATCTAAAAGAGAGAGAGAAATGAAAAAAAAAATTAAATGGGTCTCCGGGAATGTTGACACATTAAGGGAAGGGGACGAGAAGGGTACAGGTAGCAATTTCATTAATTCCCCAGAAAATAAACAGGACACACACACAAAAAAAGGCCCAAACCATTTCCATTACACCGTGTCAGTGTGACAAGGACGGTCTTTCAAAATTCAAAAACTCTAACCCATCCGTCCTATAATAAACTGTTCGAAATTGTTTTTGTCTCCTTTTCCAAACTTGTCCATCTTAAGTATGTACATACCATGTAAGTATGTACACACATACAAGACGCAATTGTCATTATTTTGTATTGTACAATATTACATTTTTCAAGGGAGGAGAGTGGAGACAGTAAAGACATTCTACAAGTCTCTCCGGCTTTGTCTCTTTATCTAAATTGCGAGGCAGCCAACATATTTAAGTTTTGGTGATGACTGGTTTGGGCTTTCTTTTTTTAAATCTCATCCCTATCACAATTGAATGGTACAGGGTGTAAAGTGTGGAGGGGAGAATAAATGGGAGAAAATATTTTCACATTTCTTTACCCTTATGGGAGGTCTAGGCATTCCAGGAACTGAAATATGAACAAAAATAATTTTATTAGACCGTATTAAATGGAATAAGTAGCTTTACAAAAAAAATTCTCGTTTCAGAATTAAATTGGAGGAATGTATTTTGAATGAAAGTAACTCACGTTTCTCAACGTAGGCTGGTGGTGGAGGGAGATTGTACATGGCTTGTAATTTCTCTTCCGTCTGCTTTGGATGTTGAGTGTAGAGAGACTCCTCCGACCGACACATCTTCATCCTCAATTTCTCTTCGGAGAGGATCCCTCCAACTCCACCCCCACTACTGTGATGATTATTCATACTATTAATAATTTGATTTTGTACAGCTTTCCTCATTTCATTCTCGATGATGACCGGGCCCATATGTCCATTCTTGTTCTTGTTGTAGAGGGGGAGGGGTGGGGCTGACTGGGTGGAACATGGGTAGTAAATGGGTGCATTGTACTGACTACTCGACACATTCCCACTACTAGCCAAATTTTGTGAGAGAAATCGTTGGATATTCTCTGCATTCAGATTGAGACTCCCCACAGCCGCGTAGTAACCACCGTATTGTGAAGAGGAACACTGGGAATTATTTGACCCCACATTGTACAAGGAACCTGAACGACATTCTGGAAATTATTTTTGAATAGAAAAACATTATTTTACGATGGACTGACTCGCTTTGAATGAAATAATTTATTCTTTAGAGTTGTAGTACTTACCAGAACCATAAGAATTATGTTGATGAGAAGAAGGAGGGGAAGTGGCGGAGCATGACCCTGTAGTCACACTATGATTACTCCCACTGACCAGGGTAGCAGGGGGTCGCCGACCAGGAGTCGTCGAATTGACTGCTCCGATTCCAATAGTTTTGGCAGGTCTTGGTGGTCTTGGTGGTGGTTTGGCACTGATCAGAACATTGGGTTGAGAGTGATGATGATGATTATGATGATTATTATTCCCCACACTCAGACTTGGAGTACTCGTATTGGTTGACCCGGTCCCTCCAGTGACGGAAGGATAAGGTGGAGGTGGGGGAAGGTAGGGCGGAGGAATGTCACCATTTGTACTCGGGAGGGTTGTGTAGCTCAAACTTTTGGAGTCGTAATACTCCTGCTGACTTACTCTAGGGTCTTTTGAAATAAAAAAAATCAATTAAATTCCTATACAATTAAAATGTACAATACGATACTTGAATCGAAATTAAATAGCATGTAAAAAATTTCCCACCTTTTGGGGGAAAGATGACGTAGTCCATATCCGAGTAGAGTTGAGCTTTAAACTGTTGGATTTGGGAACGGGTCAATTGACTTGTGTAGACTGTTGTGTAGCGGGAAGGACCATTGACTGCACAATTCCCATTACAAGTTGAATTGACGAGGGATGTAGAAGAACTGAGGCCTCCTCTTCCTCCTCCAGCTTGATGACAACTACTCACATTTGTTGTGGACTGACTTTGACTCCCAACTGGGACTGAACATGGCACATTGTGTAATCCTCCTCCACTCACTAAATTGACAGCAGAGGAAGTATGAAGACACCCGGTGTTGGGATTGTTCATTCCATTACAATTTGGACTATTGCTATTAACATTATTACTCTGATTATTATTGCTATTATTATTACTGGAGAGGGACATTGAACTGGTGGCTGCTGGATGGACAATCGGTGCTCTGGACAAGGGTTTCAAATTCTGGAGCCCAATGAGGAATGTATTCAAATTATTTGGTACAGATCCACACCGACTTGCAATATTTTTCCCTCCTCCATTGAAACAATTTCCTCCACCACCATTTGTCAAAGTTGTGGCTGTGACGGCTGCTGACGTGACCTGTCCCACACCATTGACCTGATGACCATTGACTTGAGCAATACATTTTGGCTTGGCTGAGACGGGGAGTTGGGCAGCCTTTCTATTTTTGATGGCTGATGCGTGAACATCAATATAATTATTTGGTTTCATGATGACAGCACTCCCACCCTTCCCATTTGTATTATTATTTGAAGTGGGGTAGGAAGGAGGGGGTGGGGGTGTGGAAGAATGGATTGTGATGGGGATTTCTTCGGATGCAACTGCAAAATAAAGTTAATAATGTTATCATATTAATTTATGCTACAATAATAACCGATTGTTATTTACCAATCTTCAAACATACCTGTGTCATAAATATTATCCACACTTTGGGAATGTTGGAGCATTGACAGGGGTTGGTAATTCCGAAGATTTTGTGGTGTTGTCGTCCCTTGTTGTTGTTGCTGTTGTTGTTGTTTTGTAGTTCCAGCTGGGACTTTGGTAGTTCGAAATAGAACTTGTGCTTGACTTGGAATAGCAACTGGTGCAGCTGTGGCGTAAGCTGTCTGTACCAGGATTTGAGGTTTAGTTGCAATGAACCTTGCATCCACTGGTTTAGTTGACAAATTTGTTGAAACATGTCTTTTAATTGGTTTGGGTGGTGGGTCAGGTTTTCCATAACCAAAAATGTTGAGGGCTGTTGTTGACTTTGATGAAACTTTTGTAATATTTGAGTTACGACCTAGTAAAAGTTTTGACGGTTCATTATTAGTGATACTCAGACTATGTTCCAGTTTGTGTCGTCGTGGAAGGGTATTCAGATTAACAGCTGGACCAAGTGTAGTTGTGGGTGATGGAGTTGAACTCTCTGATGGGGATGAGGAAGATAGGGAACATTTATTATTACAATTAAAATTTGTGATGGACGCCGTTGTCATTGGAGAAGAATTTTTGTTGCCAGTTTTTGTCACCAATTTCCACAATTTTGAGGTGGTAGGTTTCTTTGGTAGGGGTCGAGGGAATAAAGGTGGGAGTTGGACATAGTCCGAGTCCGTGTCAAAATTGTCACTCACCGTCCTCGTGGAGGGATAACAACCCTGTTGTAATTTCTCTCCAAATTCTACATAGTCATTTTGTTGAGAGAAGAATCCACCATTCGAGTGAGCATAATTATTTTTCTTATTGTTGAGAGCATTTCTTTTCCCAACACCAACTCTCTCAGGGAGCCAAGATGAAGAGGAGGAAGTTGTGGATGTGAGTCCTCCTTTAAAACTTTTTACTTTAAGACACTTGAGGGAAGCAATTTTGGGTGTTATTCCATTCTCCTTTGTCCCCAGAACATTTGTACTAAATATTTTCTTATTATTACATTCCCTCCCTCCATTACAAGTCGTATGATGATTGTTGTGTGTATTCGACTTGAGTTCACATCCAATCTTTCCACATCCAATCACTCGACGATTACTCGACTTGAATTCTTTCATCAGTAATTTACCACGACAACGAGATTTGGTCTCTCCAGATTTGGAACAGTGTCTGGAGGAAGTTTGTTGATGTTTCTTCCCAGAACTCTCATTATCCTGGTTAGTCGTAGTTCCAATTCCCGTTGTTGAAGTTGTGCTGGGTGTCTTGTTACCTTTACTGTCTATCGTGAAATACTGTCGGTCATCGTCGTCAGTCTTGTTGTCCTCACATATCTCACCATAAACATGTTCCATGGGGTCATCCTCCTCTTCTTTATTATTATCATAGTCAATTTTTTGTTCCGACTCACCCGTCTTTTTCTTTTCCCCACTTAACCTCTCTTTACTCTTTTGAATCGAGTCCTTTTCATTAGAATCACAATTAGTCACAATGTCTATTTTTTCTACTTTTTCTACTAGTGTGTCCACAATCCCTCCTGTAACCTTTTCTTTGACCTTGACCTTCGATTTCTCTACTGGCGGCACTGAATTTGACACTGAGGAGGATGACGAGGAAGTTGTACTTCTCGTCGAGGAATTTCCATTTATTGATTTCGGAGTGCATTTTGTTCCCGGTTTTCCATTGGCGGTGGTCGTGTTCGGGCCTTGTGGTTTACCCTCATTCTCCTCCGACTCTTCAGCCTCACAGTAAATATCGACAGCTTTGAGTGTCCCCTCACTGACCATGGAGGGTGTAGTAGTGTGATGATGATGAATGATCTGGGATGGACTGGACAAATCCAGGCCATCCGACTCATCCTCCGTGGCACAAGAGTTACACTCACAATGTCCAGCACAAGCACTCCGACTGACTCCTTTCTCCCCGATAGTTCGGACCAGAATGGAAGAACGACAGGGTCCCGCGTCATCACAGTCCTCACAGTCAGAGTCACAGTACCAATTCTTGGCTTCAGAGTCCGTCACACTCCCTCCACCTCCTCCCCCCTTATTGTTGTTATTATTATTATTGTTGTTCGGCCTTGTCCCCTCCTCCCCACCAGCCAAATTACTCGCACTAACATGACTCGTGGGTACATTAATGTGTCGAGGTGGAGGATGATGTTTCTGTCTCAGTGACTCCAGTGACGTCGAGTTGTTCTCCGTACAACAATAGGGAATCTCTCTCAAGTCCAAGTCTTCTGCTCAAAAGTTAACAAGACACACAAGAGTCAGAAAAAAATCAATATTATACATTTTCTGTATTATCATCATTACACGTATGTGTGTCTGTGGATTTGTACGTGTCTGAGAAGAGAGAGAGTCATGTAACAAAATTCCAGTCCTACTATCTCCACAAACAATCTTCATGTACTCATCCTTCATACTACTCAAGTCTCTCTCATATTATTGTGAAGACTACTAGCGTACTACAAAGAGGAGTAGGATTTTTAAGGAACCCGGGATGGAGAAACAAGACATTTCATAAACTATTTTTTATACTGGCAAATAAAATACGAAGCGAAAGGGACAAAACTCGTCATATGATGGAGTATAGAGACTTTCCTAAAGTACGTCCATCCAAGTCATAATCAAATACCCTTCAGAGTCTGAAGTTCAGACTGAGGGCCTCAGTTTAATCCGACTCAGTTGTGTACCTTCAAAACTTACAAATACTGTGTACTGCGTACTGTGTGTACAGTACATCGTACAACCTCTCAGGTATCATAACTATATGCAAAAGATTGGCCTATGAAAAGTAATTTATCTTTAGTCTATTATCATTCAACTAGACATGCTTCTCTTCTTCTTTTTCTTCCTCCTTCTCTTCTCTGACTGAGACTCGGACTAGTGCATATGTAAAATTATCAAGTCCAATAGAACTTGATTTAAAAGAGTTGTACCTCCAGACAGACCCAGAGTCACATAACATGAGCCACTCTTTTCTCTCTCTCTCTCTCTCTCTGTTTTTTCTACATAGTTCCAATGGCACCGCTAATGTTTCCCCTACCCTCACTATCATCTTTATAATCATCTCAAATCATAAGCACGAGCTTGAGTGGGCATAAATCCTGGTAAAAAATATTTTTCTCAGGTGGAAAAATGTTTATTATAGTGTCCACAGTTGAGAGAAACACACAAGGAAACAATCCCCATTCCTTTCTAAAGTAAAGTTTACTGATTCTACAAACACAAATTACATATGAAAACTCACACCCACAACAACTCGCGATGCAAAAAAAAAGACAAATTATTTAAATATATTTTAAAGCTATTATATATTTTTACTTTTTTGGTGGCAAGTCAAACAAACTACTCATAACTACTGACTAGACATTACACTCTACACTCTGCACTGTCCACACAGAGGTGACAGTCGGACATGGGGATTGTAATAACAAAAATTTGTTTGAAGGTACAAGAAAACAGGATTTGTTCTTTCTCCATTTCTCTAACCCTCCACTACCACCACCACATAAATGCTGAAGGTTTAATGAAAGAATGAAACAGAGTGGAAGGGGAAAAAGGTACTAAAGAGGAGATGGTATAAAAAAATGAGGAATGAATTCATGCAAATAAAATTCAGTCAAAGTCATGATGGCTGACCTGCATTCCTATAATCCGAGATATGTATGTGCGTGTGTATTCTATGTGTATTTGTAGGGACTGCACTCTCTCTCTACACAGTATTTATTTAATAAAGGCAAGTATAAAATGTGAGATTGGCTTTACCTTCACTCCCGTCCACACTGTAGACTCGATCGGAGACGATGCCCGAGGTGGTGTTGGAAGAAGCATTACTAATGACAGAGACTCGGTGCTCCCCAACCTCTCCAGCCAGAAGACATCCATCAGCCTGCAGAAAAAAATGAAACACACACATTATTATTACTCTCCAAAAGAGAGGAGGAGGACTAGATATAGCAAAGTACGAGAGAGAGAAGGAATGTGAAATATTAAAATGAAAAGGATTAATTTACTGTAAAATCCGCCCAGAGAGACAAATCCAACATTTTCTCATCATTCTTGGAGGATGTGGAGAGGGAACCGAGGAGAGTAGAATTGGTCGACTCTCCCCCTGTACTACTAATCACTGATGACCCTTTGTGATTGAGTGCCGTCGTCAGGATCTTTTGACTCGACAAGTGAAATTTGTGTGTGGAACGACACAGGATGAGGAGGTGACGAGGGACAGACTCACTTGCTGCTGTAAACGACAATTTCTGCGTTGACCCAGCGTACTGACAAGCTCGGCCACGAATCTCGAATTTCTTCCTCTGCAAATATTGTATAAAAATTTAGACACATTTTTCATAAATTTCATCATAATCATTCAAGAAATCCGGGAAGAAAACTTTTGGTTGAAGGATGATTTGGTCGAATCGGAATTTTAATTACAAAAGTGGGAGTCTAATTAGAGTAATTTTATTACTGGTAAATTTTCTGAAGATTAATTTAGCTACATGCTTTGCACACTATATTACGAATCCAGTGGGTGTTTAGACCCATCAGGAATTGCATTATTCCATGTAGTATTCATAAATACTTTCAGAGTATGACGTCAAGTGAACGCTGTTCCGTTTACACACACATACTCACCCCACAGGCACACAGGTACATTCCACATAAAATTGTGGCGAAATTACATAAGCCTTCCAACATGACTCATCCACATTCCAGTCCTCTAATTATTTTGTACACATGAAAGACATGGTCAAGAATAAGTGAAATTACTGGAAAAACGTCAAGACGTTCATGTCGAATTCCTTCCAGTAGCCTATTATATAATCCTGTAAACTACTCCACACACACACTCACATGGAACACAACAAGTACAGCGAGTTGACTATTTAGACTGGATCTAATCAAATCATTACATGCATGAATCAAATCTGAGTTCATCCTTGATACTAGTGTGTGTTTGTGTGTCGAGAAATTTATGACAAGAGGCTGTCTATACATAATCAATTTTACTGTGCCTCCTTCAAAAAATTCCACAACTGACACAACATCACGAGAAATACGTTTTTGAAAAAAGTATGCAGTGTTTGATCCCCTCCTTGCTTATTAAATTCTTACACCTATAGATCAACTGCGAATCTAGTATTTATACTTATACGTCATATGTGTGTGTGCTTCCACATCTTTTATAGACATACTTTTCTGTATATATGTCGAATGAGAGTGGACGACAGAAGGAGGGATATTGACATTGAAACAAGGAGTATTTTGTAAATTTACAATTTATAAAAGAAAAACTCCATATAAAAACATAAAGTAAAACCAAAGAATTATGAGGAGGAGGAGGAGAAGAGGAGAAAAAACCACTATTTCAACCTCCACAGTAATGTATTCCATACTCAATGTATTAAATTGTGGAGGCCATGAACACACAATTTCAGTAATAAGATTCTCCAATTGGTTTCATACTACGTACATACATTCCGCATACTCTCCTCAACATCATCAGACGTATGTAAATATTCAACATTCCAGAACTTTAGAGTAATATAGTACTCGTAGGAAAATCAGGGTCATGTCACCCCTTGGAAATGCACAGAGTAGTTGTTTCTGAACAAAGGACTACGCTCTCATGAGTAAAGGCCCTTATCGATTATGTACCAAATATTGCCTTGTTAAAAAACGCCTGAAGAACCTGTTTTCAGAAGTTCATCTTTTTATGGCTATTAGGTCCTTATATTAGCTTCAAAAATATGATAAACTTATAAATCATGACCGTGGAAAATAGCAGATTTAATTTTTTAATTCATGATTGTCAGGACTTTTCGCTCTTAAAATGCATTAGGGTTTCAATTATTTCGAAAAATAAATATGAAGAACCCGAAATAGGTAGTCTTGACTGAACCAAAAATACGTTCACTGTATTTGTGGACAAAATTAGTTCCATATTACAAATCATGGGTCACAATTATTGGTGTAATCTAATTAAAATGGTGGACTGGCAATGTAATTTGCGCACGTTCGGCATCAAAATCGTTTCGCCACGACTTCTCGGTCGTGTATGAGCCGATTTTTCTGAAACTTGGTAGAAAAACTCCTAACAAGATTTCTCAGGACCGTTTTATTTGAAAAAAATTATTTCGCTTAGCTGTGACCGCTAGAGGTCACCAAGGTGACCTCGCTGATACCCGGGTTTCTTGTGTCAAAAGGAAGTCTATCCGACGTAGAAAGGAATTCCAAGCACTTTTTGCGTCTTTAATTTTTTTGAGTTGGGGCTTAATTTTGCCGCTATTTACGAATTTTTGAAAAATTGAGACAAAATTCACAAAACACTTCGCCAGATTCTCAAACATTCATAATTATTACAGAAATTCTCCGATTTGCATGACACTCAGTGGAATGAATGCTACTGACCTCCATAAGAATCCGACAGGAGGAAATAATTTTCTGACCTCAGGGGTGACCTCTGGCGGTGACCCCTGTCAACAAAATATTCTGAAAAAATTTGGAGAGGTAGAGAAGAACATATGGAACAGCATTGTCTTTCGTTTCATATAACAACTTGATGACAGGTGACCTCCAGAGGTAATCGAAAACTTTGACCTCGGGTAGAGGACACGGTTTTGAAAAATTCAAAAAAGTGTAAAAACAGGATTGTAGGGAATATGATTCTACATAGGTGTGATTTTTTTCAGATTTTTAGAAAATCAAATAGGGTCCGCGAACGGTTCAGATCTAGAATGACCCCAAAGTGACCTCTGGAGGTCAGGGAAGTCTAGTCTTGTCAAAATGCCCATTGAGATGTTGATCAGAAAGGCCTAGAGATGTGTTGTACCGAGTTTGAGCTTGATTGGTAAAGAATAACTGAAGGTGACAGTGGAGTCATGAACGGGCAATTTTAGGGTAAAGTCCCGTTTGCTGTTCGTATGTAGTGTTCCATTTAAACCATGACCACAGACCTTTAAGGAAACTTTCCACCAAGTTTCAGCTCAAACGGTCGACAAATGCTTCCCAACCTCTTTAAGGTCATGAGTGACCTGTAGAGGTCAAATCAAAAAACGCACCCAAATGACTATCCATTCGGGTGTCAGGGGACCCTAGTGGACACCCTGAACGCAGTGAAATCCAGGTGTTACGTGTCAGACTCTTGCCTTGCTAGTTACGAAGGTAGGCAAGGCTCCAAGCCATGTCGCCACTGCAGAGAGGTCATAGTCACGTAATTGGGGTCAACACAATATCTTCCATGTTATTTTATATTCTGGAGAGAATTGTGGTCGACAATAGATCATTTTTTGAAAACACAAACTCAGGGAGGATTTTAAACCAAAATCGATAGGGTCCTTTACATACGCAGAAAATCCTTTCGTCACTCACAACTCTATTTGCTCTATACATCATTTGACCAATCATCCTCGACCGTGGAATTTCTTTGCCAATGTTTACATCCACGTCATGATTTTGGACACCTCGCAAAAATACCTTTACCCGACGTGTGTGTGTCCACAAATTAATAAGTAAATAAGACGCAGTGAGAGACATATGTTTAAAAGTAAAAGTATGCTCACCTCAAAATAAAGCTTTGTAATATTTGACCAAAGGAAAGTAATTTTGGGATGTTCAGGTATACAGCCGACTCCATTCTGGAATTTGTCATTTTTTATTTAGTTCTTTTGTTAACTAATTTTAATTACGTTAATTAAGATTGAGAGAAAACTCACCAAAATTTCAATGCCCTTAGGTGTAACACCGATCCAGATTGCAGCATCTTTTTCCTCAATCTTGGTTCTCCTCAATATCATTGGATACAGATGCATGTTGTACTGTGGCATGACAGCCCGGATGAATGCAACTCTCGCTTGATCCTGACTCATCCCTACCAGGACTTGGTGAGCCCGGGTAACGCTGGGTCCAGGATCCAGACTTTGAGCCCATATTGGTGTCTACATTATTTTTCAAACAAATTTCATTGTAGAATATTCTCTTCCTTATTTCTGTTAACCCATTTACAAAAGGCAAACTTACCTCTTGACATGGTCTCCAGTCTCCCAACTCAGCCTGGTAAGCCAATGCAATTGCTGTTGTGTAAACACCCGGGTGTCGCGGAGCTGTAACTAGATTCTGACGGAGCTGGAGGTAGTAATGATGTAGTGACACCACATCACTGTTTTTAAAAATAAAATTTTTAAATTATTATCACATTACTTTGTTGATTCTGTATGGACACAATTCAAGATACTAAAATATATTTTGACACTCTCTACGACACCCCACGATAAATTATGTAACTCTTCAAGAAAAATCTCTACTCTATACTACATCCTCTCTCTTTCTCCTGCCACATCCCTTTATTTACTCAAAGTATAAATACACATTCTCGTTGGACTTAAATCATACACTCAAAATAATGAGCTACAGCCTCACACCATCCTCATCCCTGTTTGTGTGTGTGTGTGTGTGTGAACGGACGTAGAGTTTCAAAATGTGGAGGAAAACGTCTTGAGACCACAATTTTAACCTCGCCCAATTTCTGATGTGTGTGTGTGTGTTGTGTACTCAAGTATTCTGAGGTCCTCACCCTATCCTTCCCATCCCATCCCTTGCCATCCCATGACTTAATTTCATTGATAAAGCAGACACATTCAAACAGAAAGTTGAGACAAACAGAGAAAAAATCACTCCTGCTGCTTTTAGTCAATTTCTGCATCACTCCAAAAAATCCAGGTGTAGTCCAGCCACTGTCCAGCAACTATGTATAACCCTCCACACACACACATTATGTATGTATTATTTCCCTTTAGCTCTAACTTGGAAGAGGAGGAGGAGAATGAGGAGTTACATGTATCAAATACTTCCTCGTTACTATGCAGAAGAAAAAAACTGTGTACATCTACACACACACTCTGGGGGTATGTATTGCCTATAACCATTTTGTTTTTGTAAATTGTATCTCATCCCCCACATATCAAACACCACCATCCCATACAGTCAGTCATACTTGTACCACACACTGACAAACTGAACAAGGAGAAGGATGACATGGAGCACGTCGAGAGAGAGTTCTCCTCATATACCCCATGTCCCCTCCTCCTCCTCCTCCTCTCTTACAATGGTGCAGAGGATGGCATTCAAATCCACAAGACAAATGGAACGTGGATGACAGGAGAATAATGATAATTTTCCCTGAGCAGAGGAGGCAAGTGAGAGGACCAGCAAGAGACCAGTCAGAAAAAGACTGAACTGTATGGGCAAATAATCGTTATTCCATTTGTACATATAGTAATATCCATTTCTCAATGGGAAGAAATGGCCTATATCTACATTGTATCTGTATTACTATTCATTTAGTGTGGATCGTCTGACGGACCATTGTATTAAAAATATATTAATATTGTCTGAATCAATTCAGATCCACTCACTCACTGTGTCTCTCATTTCAATAGAGAGTAGTGCAAAGTAGTGGACATTCAATGAAAAAATATCACAAATTTCTCTGTGGGTCTTCTGCAGACCAATTTAATTGACAATCGGGTGGACGACGTCTCTGCTTCTCATTGACATTGACTGTATGAACTCTCTCCCACTGTCCAAGACAGTGAGTGTGTGTGTGTGTGAAATTCCAAAATGTCAAATGTTGGAATGTAGAACTGGTGAATGAACAACTGCCATTTGGCCATTTAGTATTTTTATGGACTCTGCCAATCAGAGAAGGACGTCAAGGAGACAAGAGGCGTCCACGAAGGGAAGATTTACCATCCATAATATCCTTTCATCTGACTATCCATCGTACAGTATCCTAGGTAGTGTCATATATCTTTTGTCGATGATACTATTATAGTTTGGCATTTGGATAATAAAATCTGAGGACTGTGCCTGTCCTACATGTCTATTCTGTATTATAAAAAGATATATATAACGTGTGCATGAGAACAAGAAGAGAAGTTCAACTTACAAACTTGGGGGCAGAGCATCCAGGTAAAAGTTCACGCGACAGTAGAGTGTCGTCTTGTCCTGCAATAACAAAAATCCACGCATTTATTTAAAAATAATCAAAATCATGTCAAAAAATGAACATTTTTATTACCATCAGCTCTTCTCAACGAATATACCAATATAAATAAATTTACAACATTCACAAACTTCCACACTGTAAAAACTGTTCATCGTAAAGACAGCAGGTTCATACTTCATCCCACACACACACTCTCTCTCAGGTATGTGTGCACATATTATACTTTATTATCCAGTCTCTCTCTGATACGACACACACAGCTTAGTATCAAATAGAAACCTGTGTGTGTGTGGAGTCTACACAGATAGAATAAAGCAGTAGTTTTAAAATATCAAATGAGAAGATCTACCAACACCAAAACTTGCACTTTGTATGTTTTAATTTTGAAAAATACAATTCATGTCATATTATACGATCCTCGTGGATGAAAACTGTAGTATCATAATATATTTTCATCTCATTGTGATTAACTACAAGTATATATGCCTTGTGGTCATGTTAAAGAGAGAGAGAGAGAGAGATAGTCATTGCCTTGTCTTATCTCAAAACCGAGTCTCAGGGTCCCTCGAACTCCCTACCATACTTTGAAAACCTTTTTCCTCTTTCTCTCTCATTAATTCAAGAAGCAAAAGGAGGAACACAACAACTAGAACTACTAGCACTACCATTGCCAATGCCATTGCTTCCATTGCCATCATATGATGAGCTTAATGATGATGATGATTCTTCCACAACTCGTTAGGATTTTTTAAAGGGAGCCCTCAAGTCTCGTCAACCGTTTACTTCTTTTTTTAACTTATACACACTCTATTTTCCACCCAACTCTTCACAATCATTCCTTCGTCCAAACTTCCCTTGCCTCTCTTCATATTCAAAAAAAACTCCAACGCAATACATCAGTCTCTATCTCTATGTATAGCTGAGCTATAATAGCTCGTATGGAGAGATATGTGGGAACAAATCAAAATGAAATTCCAGCTACGGTAATCTCTTTACTCTCTCAAAATTTGTTTCTTCACTATCCTACAAGAAAATAATTAAATGACTCTCCAGGTCAAGGGAAAATCCCGTACATGAGTTTAAAAACTAAAACACACACATACAAATGAACATGACTCTTTTTTATGCTTCACATTTTGATCAAATCCATTCTTCATCTTGTGAATGCATAGACACACACGCACTCTTCACATTGTGTGACTCCCCCTCCCCCTTCTTCATCTTCTCTCTTTGACCTTGACATAATGTTGGACGTCACAGAATCACGGGGCTGTAGTTGGGACACGATAGGATCGCATAACTATTATTGATAATAAAAGCTTTGATTTCAGTTTGAGAAATACCAGGGACTTGGATGAAAGAAATAGCTATCGTTGTCTCTCCCTCCAACAACAAGCAGGAGGAGGAGGAGAAGAAGAAGACGAAAGAAGAAGAAGAAATTGACGATGAGACTTGAGAATACCTCAGGGCTCTTTTATAAGGAATCCCTTTACTCTCTCTCTCTCTCTCCACACACACATCTATTTGAAAAAGTAACTAACATACACTGTACATCAGTTATTAGAATACAGGTGAACACGTGTAAAAGTTGAAGCAAGGCAACACACACACACTTGTTGTATAATCCTTGTGTTGTGTATACATAAAATCCACTCTCTATACACACACACACAAGTCTCAAACTTTTTATCCTGATACAGACGTACCGGAGCTCCACACACACACACACAGCACACACATTTTTATGTAGAGATACTCCGTTAAAATTCGACAAGACGTATATCTGTATGCGTGTATACGTGTGTGTATTGAATAAAAGAAGACCATTGGATACTTAGAGAGATTCTCTCTCTCTCTCTGTTGTGAGGAAGGCTAGGCAGGCGGACGCACCTTGTAAATGGAAGGAATGGAGCTCGTAAAAATTTCAAAAGAAAAGCAGCTACCGGAATTGAGAAAAAAATCGCCTCAAGCACAAATTTTTTCCCACCTCTTTCATCCATCAACCGAGAAGGAGAGGGAGGAGGAGAAGACGAAGGAGCAGAAGATGGAATGGAACTATTCAACTCCAACGTCTTATACGAAAAACTTCTTATACAACAACAACAAGGAGCAGAGAAAGAGAGAGAGAGAAGAACCATCCATGACAAACTTAACTGCTGCAAGAATACCTAAGAAACCTTTTCTCATCCTCTCTCTCTCTCTCTCTCTTTCTCTCTCCTCCTCCTCATCTAATATCTAAAACCCCAACTCGAGTTAGATCTAATGAAACACAATAACAAATAACAGCACAACTACTGTGCTTTTTTACATACCTACACACACACATACTGTGTGTTTCTCTATATTTATATAGGTAGTCACCTTCCCACTGCCTTTTATACATTCATGAGATCCTCACGATCAACGAGAAAGTGAATCAAAAACTCAACTGCCTCTTCTGCTCCTTCCTCTCCTTCTTTTTCTCCTCTAATGATAAAACGAAAACAAAATGAAAATACTTGCATCCTCAGCTACTACACTATCCACCATCTCAATCTAATCATTCTTCCTCTTCTAAAAAATTCACTTTTGTCCATTTTTACTCTTCCTCTTCTTCTCCTCCTCCTCCTCTTATTATTCTTCTCGCTCCATTTCTCTCCTTCATTTTTCCCTCTCTCTCTCTTCACTTTTAATATTCATCAGAATCACGTACAAGTGCTTCTTCCATCAAGCCTCAGTCATCCCAGTCTAAACCAAGCCATGCCATGCCAACTCAGCCTATTGCCCACTGTCCAATTTTAATCAAAAAAATATTCCTTTCTTCTCCACCATCCGCATCGACAGCCTCTCTCTCTCTCTCCTCTCATTTTTTGACAATCTCAAAAACGACATCCCTGTATTTTTTAACTTTATCTTGAGGCCATTATCATGGTTTCAAAAAAAACAATAACCTTCAAATATTTTTAAAAAACAATTTACGTCCTCGCAAAATTTGCATCCCTCCTCCACTCATCGTTCCATGAAAGAGAAATTTAGAGAGAGAGCGTGTGTGTGTGTGTACATACATAATACATGATAGGTCAAAAAATCCAATCGTGAGGATGAGTATGCCCAACAAAATTAAAATCACACACAGTCTATTTCCAAACTGAGTGTTTAGACAAGTCAAACATTTTAGATTCCACAGCACACACACTCTCTCACTCGCTCTCTACACACTCACACATTTAAATTATGCATGGAATCATTTCATATATTTTTCCCATTTTTTTATACTCAAGAAATTCTTCTCCTAGGCAGTGCACACTGGTGTGAGGAGAAGGAGAGGAGGAGGACTCAAAGATTCTTTCTCTTTTCCATCCTATCCAAGGAGTCTAATGTGAAACACACACATACAAACACCACATAAGATGAACACAACAAGACTGACACACCATCAAAATACAACATTAGCAGCGAACAACCTTCACATATCATTAATGTTATTATAATATCAACAACAACGTCAGGCTCAAATGATCATCTGACTCCTCTCCATCCAGAACCACTAAAGAACGAAGGAAGAGAGAGAGAGAGAGGAGGAAAGAGAAAAAAAAGATTCAGAGATTCTTCTCGAGTCCATTAAATTAAAAAATACCCCATCCCTAAACTTTTCAAATTATCCTCGTTCTTCCACCTTAGGTTATAAGCACACACACACACTAGTGTGAACTGACTGAACAACAAGAGGGAGATGATCAACGAAGCACCATCACCAGTCAGTCAGTCAGATCAAAAATCCCATCCCTAGTGTGTGTGTGTGTGATGTAGAAGGATTGAGCGTATAGAAATTTGCACATAAAATATAGTATTTTGCATAACCTCTCCTCCTCCTCCCTTCCCTTCTCCCTCTTGAGTAGTTTTCCATTCATTCAACAAAATACAAAATACCTTCCTTTCAACTTTTCCTCATCCTGACGCTGACGCTGATCCTGATTCATTTACTCAAATTCATTATGTTGCAGCCTAGTACACAGACTACACACACACTCCCCCCTCTCCTCCCTCTCTCACACACATGAAAAGCACATTCCTTGTACATAATGAATCAACTTTTTTTCTCCTCTTCCCTTGACAAAATCAAAAAATCGCACAGCTATTTGCATTTATTTTTCATTCAGATTCTCATCTTCCATTATTTTTCTCTCTCCCTCAAGACTAATCGTGCGCCTCATCGAACGTCGAGTCTCTCTCTCCCTCCTTCATACACACACATCCTGAACCTCCATTGACGACGACCATATATGTATGTTGTGTTATTCATACAAAATGAACTCTCAGGTATAAGTTGTGCAATTCAATCATACCACCACGATCAGGATCTGGCATTCCTTCATTTTTCCACAATCCTCAACAAGAAGAACAAGGAGAAAGAGAGAGAGATGAGAAGAGGGATGTATGATGTGTAGGAGAGAATGTGTGTGTGTGTGCTCCTCCTGCCCTTACATTTCATGGGGAGATGATTTACAGACACCTAATTGTAAGCGAGATTATTACTAAAAGTAATGGAAAATACTGATTCACCAGCAGATAATAGTCAAAGACATAAATGGGGAGAGAAGAGTACCGGGAGGAGGAGAGAAAAAGAGGATAAAACAAGGTGGAAAACAGTAGCCTAATATTCCATGTCAATTTTATTACTCCTATTATCCCCCCCCCTCCCTCCCTTCACATCCCACTCCCTCCTTCCATTTATATTCCTCCTGTCCCGCGTCACTCCACCACTAATTCCTATAGTTAAGAGAACAAGATACGAAGTATTTGAGAAATCCAGAAAAAATTATTTATATTGATGTATTATTGCACCTACATGTTATTAAGAGGAAAAACAGTTTCATTTTTTTTAAAAAAACAAATGTCTTAAAGCCACAAAATAGAAAGAGGTAAAAAAATAATTTTTAAAAAACTTAACAAGGAATATCACGACAACAATAAAAGGTTGCCAGTAATGTTTCCTCCAAATAAAGATACTTTAAACTTGTTGCAATGTAAGTGGAGAAAGAAGAGGGAGAGAGTTGAAATATTTTTTAAAAGCCACGTTCAGACGGGGGAGATAACAGTACAAATTCAAAATATAATTCTAGCTTGAAGTACTGTCTGCTGTCTAGCCTCGAATAGATAATCTTTTATTTAGTTGCAATGCTTTTCATAACCAAATGGTATTGAGTAATTTTAAAAATATTTCTAAAAATTGGGCATGTTTCAGTTACACACAATCGTAGTAGACTAGATTTTGTGTGTAAATTCGTATTGCACGAAACGCTGACCAGACAGTCTCCTCCTTCGCCTCCTCCTTTTCGGAATTGCGTCCTGGAAATGCGCAATGAGGGAGGATGAGGAGACAAAGGACAGTGCACTACAGACATAGACTATAAGAGTGTTTACGCTGAGTGTGTGTCAGGGCTGACGGACATGGAACTCGGAAACTCCTGACTCCTCTTCCTTCTCTCTCATCCGTCCAGGAGAAAAAGAGAAAGAGAGAGAGTCAAAGTCAAGGAAATACCGTAACGCTAGCTGGCTGACTATTATTAGTGGAGAGAGCAGGACATGGACGATTTTTTTGTTGTTACACATTTCGGAGGTGCATCATGTGTGTAATGTCTGTCTGTGTCTGTGTGTATGTATGGACTTTACACCTGAAGGTAAAGGTAAAGTGATCCTATCTCAAATTACTCGTACACTGCATTCTTACTCCGTTTCACACACACACACTCAGACACACATATACCTTTTCCTTTAACACTTCCAGTCTTTTCGCTCTCACGATTAAAATTCTTTGTACACTTTTATCGTGCTCGGGAGGAGAGGGAGGGAAACAGAGACGAAGTTGACGAAACCTGAATTGGCACACACACACATCGTAATTCTATAATATCTAATTTATAATTCATACGACATCAGCCAGCTTTAACCAACACACACATACACATATGCATACCGTAAAACCACCACCACTTTTTAAAAAATCAATCAAGGCCACTCAGACAACGCATTTAAATCTGCATTTTAAATTAAAAATTGTAGTCATCCTTGTCACCTCAAAAGGAATATTATGATGTTTACTTGGAATCGATTCCATTTTAAACCACTCTTCTCTGTCTCTCTCTCTGGATTTCGAGAATCAGAAATCGTATGAAAAAAACCTTTAAGGTATTTTTTGTGGCACTTGAATATTGTGTATTTAACATACGTCCATGTATAATTGAAGTTTAGTGCATGATAATTATGTCATGAGGAGAAAAAAAATCCTTTATTTAAAGTACAGAGGAGCATAAATTGTCTTAAGTATGTGTAATATATTATTGTGTGTTTGTGTGTGGAAAAATGTAAAGCTTAGTAATTTCAATTAAATTGTGTTTCCGCTTCGGGTTTACAATCTCCCCCTTCTTCTTGGAAAAATGTGTGTGTGTGGTGTGTGTATTTCTGAGATATGAGATACATATCAAAATTTTATAGAATATCATGATTACACGAGTTCCCTTTTTCCAGATTCAACAACAACAATTCTCCATCTTTCCAGGTTTTGTCTTGAGACAAAGTAGAATAGCGGTCATAAATTTACACTAAACTTGACACACACACACACCTTCAAATTTACTAAATAACTCCATTGCTTCAATTAATCCACACATGAGAGTATCATTGCTTTATGATAACCACCCTCACTTTATACTCTTCTTCCTCTACATACTGCTTCGCCCCTCCTACAAATGAATCTTATTTTTTTCTCCCAACATTCCCATCCTGCGATTTATTTCTGTAATTGTAGGGGTTGAAGCACAATCCCCGGTTAATTTGATGGAGTGAGGGGAAAAAATGATTATTCTCCATAATAAAAAGAATGAAACATGACCACAAGGAATGCACAGCTTAAAGTGAAAAAAAAATTGTACACTCATTAATTGGTTTCAAAACTCTCTTCCCATTATTGTTTTCTTAGAGGGGACATTAAGACCATTTTCTCCCAAAGTAAAAGTATTTATTAATCTCCTTGTAACTCACAATAATATGTAACTCGTGAGTAGTGGTACCTCTTATTTTTTCTCCATTGTACACATACACACAAGGATGCGTACACGCAGTCATTAAATAATGATGGGAGTATCATATCATCCCCATTCCACATATCACAAATAAAAGTAAGAAAAAAACCAGAGGAGGAGGAGGAATCATTAAACAAATTAATGCAGACTACAAAACAACGTCATTGTACATTCTACAGAAGTATCAACACAACACACACAGAATTTCCCTTTGCTCTGATTACTTAAATTACGTAAGCTTGAACGTATCCCGTCGGCCGTCGGGAATAAATACATAGATTACCTGAGTACAAACAAATTCCTTTGAGAGAGAAGAAAATATTCACTTCCTATTTCAAAACCCCCTTATTTTCCACAGACACACACACCAGTCACACATCAGTCACACACACCAGGAGAGTCACACACACACGTCCCTACAAAAGCATTCTAACAACAAGTTGTTGCCATCTGAGAGAGTACTCTACTAAGAGCTAGACGTTTTAATTACGTACAACTAGAAAACATAATGACTGACTTAATTGTTGTACACATTTTTTCTATCCCTCTGTTCGTCCACGCATTTGTACAAAACACACACACGACATGTGTGCCAGTGACTTTACACAGGGTGAAGGAAACGTGTCAGGAATTTAGAGTCTCTGTTTGTGTGTCTGTCTCTCTCTCTCTCGTTGTAAACAAAAGGATTGTGTGTATGTGGAGAGTTGTAACCAGTAGTCTGTCTCGATGGGACATGTCAAAAAAAATCACAGCCACATTTCATTTATTTAACCTATATGGAAGTTTTTGATCAACTTTGAGCTGATTAAAACACAAAGAGAGAATTATGGGATTGGGTCGCTTCTCTCTCTCTCTCTCTCTCTCTCTGCCTAAACAACATTTACATTTTTCAATACTCCTCATAATTAATATTTTGGAAGAACCCTGTGGCTTCCCCATCTCATTCTCCACAAGGATTTTTTTCCTCTCAACAAAATTTTCAATCCCTTCCTCAATTTAACGATGCAGAGTCAACAGAGTAATCACAGCGAATTACGTGATCCTCACAATGACAGTTTAATTACATTTTTTCGTGCACACTCCAGGAATCTCAAGGAAAATCACAAAAAATTACACCACATCATTATCAACAGCTGAGCAGTCCTCTCTTGCACACAAATAGTTTGCAATGGAATTGTGAATGCCAATTTGCAATTGTATTCCATTATTCCCTGCCCAGGTATCAATCATCTTATTATTTATAATCCACTGATGGATCCGGATCAATTGAAATATACACGGATTGTAATTTAATTGAGATTGCCATTAGAATCTTCAATCATCCTATGACGACACACACATACACAGTGTGTATGTGTGTGTATTACACACACACTCGCATATCTGGGCCCAGACTAAACTACTCATTACATAATAATGACGACCGTATAAACCAAAAGACTTCGATTCGTCTCATCTACATTATCTGAGAGAGAGAGAAGTTCTATCGATGGAGCAACGAACAGGGAAAAAATGTGGGTACGTGCATAAGTTCGAGCTCTCTCTCATCTTCCTCCTCCTCTTCAAAGTACCTTAAGGGCAAAATTCAAAATCAAGGATTTGTCAAGAAAAAAGACAGACAAATAACTTCTTGTACAGATAATGAGCTGTGTAGCCAAACACAAGATGTTTTGCACTTGGCTGGGGTAAAAAGCTTTGTTCTTCCATCCCTACATAATACGAGGTACACAGGCCGTGAAAATATATGTATAATGCAATAATACACTTGTTAAATCCTCTCTCTCTCCTTTGGAATTTAATGGCAATTATGTAGCAGTAGCTAAGTACTGTCAACTCACACCTTACCTCATCATTTGTTTCCTTCCAAACTTAACTAATGTGGTATTTGTACTCTTATTGTCCAACACACACCAAACATGTAAATATTCAGCCAAATAGAAAGTCATCAAAAGAAAGTTACACACACACACAAATACAGGAAGATTGGAAGTGGAGTCCACCCAAAAAAATAACATTAATTTTCACCATCCCAAATACTTCATCCTCCTAATTCGCAATTTGAACAGAGCGAGAGACAGAGAGAGAGGAAAATGTTTATTAACATTTGACAAAAAACATAAATCTCTGGTTGTTGGAAACTTTGTCCAAGTCTGAAAATACATAAAAATTAAGGACACACAAAATACGGCCCATGTATCAGTAATTTATTTGCACACACAAACACACGCCAATACATTGTAACAATACAACTTACAGTCACACACACAAAATTCCAGCATAATATTGGGAAATTTATTCTGAACATCTCTATTCTCTGCCTGTCAAATGTCGAACAGGAGATGGCAAGTCAACCAAGGTTAATTTATTATTATTACGTCTCTATACAATTCAGCAGAGAGAGGGGAAGAGAGAAGAAAAAAAACAAGATCATTATTTTACACACATTTTTCCCGACGGCCCACATTCCATTCCCTATAAAAACAATACCATTCTCTTATCGACGTTTTCCTCTCGCTCTATCTCTCTCGCTTGTAGTGCAATGTCGGAATTATGCAAAATAAACTGAACTGTGTGTGTGTGTGTTGTGTCCATGTATCTGATGCCTGGTTTGGCCAATAATGCAAAAAAAACTTGCTCTGGACCAGAACAGTTGATGACAATGAACCATTTACGTTAGCTCATGTAAATCCATTTATTTTGCATATATGTTTTGTTCTTGTACATGACAGTCCACAAATCTACTTCTCAGATTTGTAATTGCTAAACATTTTTGTCGCACAAGCTCTCTCTCTCTGTCAGTCCATTAATTGACAATTTCCGTTCGACATCCTAAATCAGTTCAGTCCTAAAAACTACCTGCTTCTTTGAGTGTACATCCATCTCTCTACTCTCTATATTTGTATTAGTTCTTTAACTCTCAGAAAATCCGCATTCCCTCCAACCCATGACAGAATAAACAAACAATTATTCTTCCTTCTTTAAATACCCTTCAAACCCTTCCACACAAAGTTCGTAATTAAAAATTCCTCTTTACAATGGAACAGGAGTTGTAGTCCAAGTTATCAAACATTGAAAAAACAGATGGTGTAAATATATGTTATGAACAAAGCTATTTTTTCCCATTATTATTATTGTAGGAGGGGGGAGTAGGGAAAAGGCGTCAAAGTCAACCAACAGCAAAACTATAATTTGTACACACAAGTATAAAATACCTTTGGATACCTAAAAGATACACACGCTTGAGTTTTTGTTTATCCCTATTTTGCATTGGACAAGAGGACAAGATTTTGCTCGGAGCGCAGAGAGCGATTATGAAATTTGAGCTTCATTTGCAATGCTAATAGACATGGACGAAAGACGAATGAAAAATTCTTCTCCATCCACACACACACACAAGCGAAAGGCCTTAGCGCACACATATGTTGAAGAGTGGAGTGAACATAGGTTGTGTCTAATATTCGTATAATATACTATCATAACCTTCTACTCCTCAGTAGTTCTATATCTACGTACTAACAACTCGAACGTCACCATCCTCATCACCTCACAATGATGTCTTGCACACCTGGACTCTCTCATCATCATCCTCCGTATGTACTGTGTATGTACACACACAACACTACTACTTTACTTGTTGGCATGTAACCTCAGCCTCAGCTACACAGTCGTCCGTACGCACAAAATATTTTTCCAATCCTTCCCTTACATTCTACACACACACAGGGTGAGAAAAGATGTACATGCACCTCTATGCAGTCGCAACAGTAGTGCATCATAAGATGATCATAAGAGAGAGAGAGAGAGAGAAATATCAAGACCGAACGGAGTGAGAGGAGGAGAGGGGGGAACACAACTAGTCGTCAGGCCATTAAACAAGATAGAAGCTAGGCAAACTGAGGAGGAGAAGATTTAAAGGACGCACACGCATACGAACATCATTAAAAAATCGCATTCGAGGAGTTGTATAACATATAGCAAACAGTAATGAAATAGCAAAAACTAAATGTTAGTACATGTACACGACGTCGTTTATTATCAACTCTGCTAACTTGGTTTATAAACTGTCTTCATCTTTACCCTGCATACCATTCCCCATACATCTACTCTGCACGTACTGTGCCTGCCTGTGTGAGTGTAAGTAAGTACTAGGTATTTAGTTTTATATTATCATACCAATGAACCAACAATATCCCATTCTATTGTACATGTTGCATTGTAACGTATACTTGACATGCATACATTCGCATTCCATTCCTTCGTCTTCATTTCTAATATTAATGTCTGTGTAGAAAACTGACTGCTGCTATACTCCACTACACACACACATATTAGCTAAAGGCTACACACACAGAGGAGAAGAACAACAACAACAAGATTTTTGTGCCTTGACTTGACTACAGCTTGATCTATTGCCTCCTAAGTACCTACAGCCACAGCCACAAAAATTCTGATACATTCATTGTGCAATTTTTAGTCTGATTCTGATCCTTCCTTCAATTTTCCTCGTCCATATTACTTTACTCTCCCTCCACTCCACACACACACACAACTCTGCAGTTTGTACTCGCAAACACATACCAGTTATATATTCATTTTTTTATATTTCATACATCTCTTTTTACCATATAGAAGCTCTCTATTGGTATGCTGTGTTGTGTGGAATTTTATTCCTATTCGTACATGTATGACCAATCCAGTTTCTGTACACACATCCCTACCCAGCCACTCTTTTTACCTGTGCTTTGTGCCTGTGTAGTTAGCCACACTTGAATTGTACGATGGTGGTGGTGGTGGTGGTGGTGTGTGTATGGATAGACACAATCATATGCTCATGCCTTATTACTGTGTGTCCGGATAAATGACTTGTTTCATATTTATTACGGATGACTCTCCTTCCAAGCTTCATATCTTTCGAGGAGAGAGAGAGACAGAAAAAAATGTATAATCTCCCTATATTATTAATACACAGGCTATATAAGGGAAGGTGAGGTGCTGTGTGTGTGTATAAATGGTCTCTGCTCCCCACACACAGACACACACACGACAGAACAGAGCAGGCCAGACTGTAAAAATTGAAGAACATTAGAGAGAGAGAAATTAAAATTATTGAACTGATCACCATCCTGGGAAAAAAGTTGGAATTTTTGTCTGGACAAATTATTAAAGAGATTATGCTGAGATGTGGAAAAAAAAGTACAGAGATTCTATTACGCGCTTACAGTCAGTATCCCTTATTACTCATGTCCTTGTTTCATTATGTGAGTTGTTTTTTCCCTGACGATACCAGAGAGAGAGAATAACTCGACGCACCTAATATCCCCTTCTCAGATAGGATAGTAGTAGTCAGCTCACCTTATACGATACCCTTCTCTCCCTCTCTCATACATACATAAAGGTTTCTTTCAAACACGCTTACACACACACACACTCTGAAAAAGGAGGAAAAAAACTGTGGAATGTGCCCTTATGTACTATAGAAACTCCCCTACATTGGGATATACCCATAAAAGATTTCAAAACAGACAGACACAAGGAGAGAGAGAGAGAGAGATCTATACAAGGAAAGTACAGGAGCCAGTACAACATTTAATTCCACTCCTTTACTCTCCTCCATTTTGAGAGAGAGAGACGAGAGGAGCCCCCCCTTAGCATAAAATTAGACAAAACTTTTTGTACGAAAATTATGAGAATTTCCACAACACCCTGTTTCGTTCTTCTCTCTTTTCTCTTCTCTCTTGGTATGTCTGTACAGGAGGTGACGGATCAGACATTAAATTAACGTCCTTTCACACACACACACATACACACGTAGACTACATATTTCTGACTGACTTTAGTACAAATTTAATATAACAAAAGATGGTTGACTGGTGATTTTGGTCATTACTCAATGATTACATTAATTAATTTCCTCTCTTTTCCTTTGAGAAAGAGAAAAGAAGCGTAAATTTTGTATTTCCATGTCCAAATCTTATTACAATGTTATACATTATGACACACACATACACACACACACGCTATGTGTGTATTTTATTTGTATCCCATGCTGCACATCATGAGTTTGATGACTGTGGCTATGATTATGAGAGAAAATTCTTTGAGAGAGTTGTGTTCAACAAAATTGTCTATATCTGTGTGTGTGTGTAGTGCACATGATTGTCTCTCGAAAAATTTATTTTTTCGAAAGCTCCATACACACACACTACACTCTCAGTCTAACATTGTAATGTGGGGAAGGAGAATAAGAAAATGGGATGTGAGATGTGATACTACATAGGATGATGATGATGATAATGATGATGATGTGATGCAAGGAAATTCTTAGTCTCTCTCTCTCTCTCTCCTGCTTTTATTCTGACTCGTACGGCTCCAGCTTCTCTCTCTCTCTCTGCATGCTCCTAGATTTGACTTGGAAAATTATTGTGTAATCATATCTCGCTCTTGTCTTCCTCCTCCTCCTCCTCCTCTTCAATTCTCTCCTGCTCAAGGAACTTATTGTCCTCATAAGTACTCTCATGTCTGAGGAAAATTATTCACAAGTATTACAATAGATCAGGACGACGTGGAAACTTATTTTTTCTACACACACACATACACACACACCACATTACATACTAAATATAACACTACTCCAACCGTAGATTTGAGTTACAATTTTTTCTGGGTTCAAAGGCATGAGAGATGCATGCATAAACAGAGAAGAGATGAACATTACTCCATATTACCCATCCAAGCCCATACATACAATACAATGGAATAGAATGGAGGACGAACGGTGTGTACAATCTTTGCTACTTTTTCCTGGAACATACTCGTACATGCTCATTTTTCATCAATTTAATACGGTTATTTGTATTATCTCGAGTCCAGCGTTTTTCTTCCTCCTCCTCTCTCTCTCTGTTCTTCACCCCTCCAACTAGCCCCTACTTGCTACCAACCTTAAGGTTCCCTCCCTCCTCCTCCTCTGTTTTTACTCTGTCTGGTTTTGGAATTCACGACACGTCATACGCCAGAAACAACAACAATGTTGTATAATAATAGTGTTGGCCTTGCCTCCACTTTTCTTCGTTTTTTTCCCTTCTTCTATTCTATTTTTCTAAACTTGTTACTCTACTCCGTCTCCTCTCCCTCTCTCTTCTCTGGAGTGTGTGTGTACGACGTACGTGTGTATATATTTCTTTCTTTTTCTAATTCTCATTTCATGATTTCCAAATTTTCATACGTATACATACTCCATCCACAAACACACACACTTGCTATGTACTTACTCTACGAACATTATAAAATATTTCATCACACCACTTCCCATTTAAATATCATTACGAATTTGGAGTTTATAACAAAATTGTGTGTGTGCCATCCAATCCACACAAAAAATTCAAATCCCTAGCCATCCAGTTCTCTCTGGAAAGTATTTCAAGGTGTTAGGACTCCACATTTCGATTTTGATGGCACGCATAGTCCTCCCATCCACACATTTTTGGTTAATGTACCATCATGGACCATCCAAAATCCAATTAGTCCGATCCAAATTTGTGAAGCAAAAAAAATTGTACACCATTCTGACAACATATGGGAGTACAGTGTCACACTGGGTGGGTGACCTCATCAAAAAAAAGCTTAATGAAAATTGTGTCAAGAGAAAGAGAGAAAAAAAGGGGAAAAGGTTGATGATGACAAATTTCAACACCACAAAAATCCCTTCATGACTGACTACTCAACCGGCGCATCCCTTTGCGGGCCCCGGTATTATGTAACAGGTGAAGTGAAAGGTATGAGCGACTCAGGTGTCCACAGATTTTATACATATAGCCTATATGTGGAGGTAGACCTTAAAAAAGGGGGAACCTTCAACAACAACACATGACGTGATCCTGGAGAGAGAGAGAGGAGTAAGGTGAGTACACACAATATAGAGATAGAAAAAGAGGGTAAAATCCTAAATCCCAGTAGGCTATGCTACACATTACACACACACAACACACATTACACAGGTATAGAGGACCACACTTCCCCAAAAAATCCTGAGGTAGAAATACTCTCTCCGAGAGAGAGCCAGGTGCGGCGGGGAAAAAAGTAGGCGGCTCAAAAATATTTCTCCAAGGAGCACGTCCTTCGGAAAAATTTTATTTGAATTGAGAGGAAGAAAAAAAAGAAAACAAACCATTGCATTGCACTGCCATTGCACTGCATTATAGGGAGTATCGTGAAGATGCCACAATACTATACTATGCAATATGGAATACTCTTCTTCCACACGTCTTCATGTGTCTGTATAGCCAAGTTGGTATTTACCACTATAAATATATACAAGTACAGACGGTATATAGGCACATTTCCAACCCTGCATGTTCCGCCGTGTCATATCACATGAGTTCTAGGTCAAAAACATTTGGACTCTCCACCCCTACTCTACTTGAATACTCCAGTCTCTGACTTCAGTCTCCAAGGTACTCCAGGACTGAGGGGTATATCCCTTCTTATAAGAGAAATAGACGGAGAGGGAGTATTGGCATTGGAATGGCCCACCGAAAATTGCTCAAAGGAAATGGTTCACAATTCATATACTATCTCGGTGTGTGTTTGTTGGTGGATGATATAGTTATATAGGGACTCAGCCATTAAATTCCAAAATACACACACTCTCACCCTCTGAGGGAAAAGTGTAGGATACCAAGAGAGAGAGAGTTTGGACAGGAGGGCCTTTGAGTATTTTCAATGGAAAACCCTCACAACAATATCCCGCAACAAGCTTCTTAAGACTTGTACATATACATACAACTGTAGGTATGTGTGGTAGAAAAATATGAAACTACTTCCACCTTCCTCCTCCATGGACGGTTCGCATAGTCCCAACTCAGATGTGTCTGTGTTGTTAAAGCCGAGACTGTACTCCAGAGGATTGCTCAACTGAACAAATGGACTCTGCGTATATTTCATCGATAATGTGAAACATTCATGCCAGAGCCACACGATTATTCAACTATTATCCGCTCTCCCACACACACACACACACCACCACCACAAAATCTATGAACATGAGCCTGACAGCCTATCTATATATTGTGTGTGTGTGTGTCGGATACACAGTCTAATGAAATGTAAAGCAATTCCGAATTCCGCTCTTTTTTTTCCTTCCCTTTTTCTTCTTCTTTCTCCTCAGTCGACCCCGACTCGACTCTCCTTCCAAAAATTCTTTTCAAATAATTGACGCACGTTCATCTCTCTTTTGCTAGAAAGTAGCGCAGCACTCAGAGATGGACCATCTCAAATTCCTCCCTCCCTCCACCAATTCCTTTCACAGTCCACGCACAAACACACACACACAGCCACGCAGTTCACCCTCAACCCAAAAATTCCACACTCATCAACCCCATGGCCCCATGGACCAACATATTGTCCTCCGTCCGTCATCTCTCTCCTTCTGATCAGTCCATTTTTATATTCCTCCAATTTTCTGGATGGACTTCCCTTCACAATGCACACAAAAAAATCCAAAAGTTGAAAAGGGGAAAAAAATTTAACCATGACATTCTCTTCTTCTCAAATATTCTTCCTTGTGTTTGTGTCTGTGTCCCTCTGGACTCCCTAATTGACACAATGAATTCGACCTTGACGTAGAATAGTTTTTGGGGTGCTCCTCACACACACACACACCTATGTTGAATAAAGACACACACGTACATATACGACGACATACCTCTCCTCACCAATTCCAATTCTAAATTTATTTTATTCCAGTCCACACACTCACATTTTCAAATGGGAATGGAAATGGAGGTGTGGGGATGGGATCCTTCCTTACGAACGTGTCACCATCAATCAAACCGGGGCATTTGATGTGCACATCAAAAATGGAATTTTTTTCTCCAAACTCCCCCCTCCAACATATTGTGAGTCACATTCAAGTAAATTGTCAAGGGTACCTATCCTCATACCTTGGGTGTGTGTCTCCTCTCTCTCCCTGTCCTGTGTGTGTGTCTGTGTAGTCATCATTTCCGTTGAAACTATGTGTAGTAAAGAAATACTTTTCTTACCCTTCTCTCTCTTCCGTAAGGACACAATGACAATGGGGAACACAAATAAGTGTGCGCCATCCTGAGTCCACAATTCTGTCCTGTCCTGTTCTGTACAACACACATTATTTGGAAGGACTCTTTTTTCATTTCCTTCACTCCACCTCCCTTCCTTTTGACTGGATTTTTGACAAAGTAAAAACGGAACAAATCAATTTCCAATCATACAGAGGGTGATCCGACTTCAATGGCACACTTTTAAAATAGTGACTGGCGCTCCCCCCTGGCGTGACCGGTCATGAAACTCACACCGCCGGTTATCATGTTAGTTACCTTTAGCTTCGGAAATGCCCCGAAGAATTGACCGAAAGGTTGAAGGTCGCATTTTGGCCCTTTCCGCCGAAGGATTCAGTCCTACTGACATCGTCAGGTCTTGTAAAAATCAAAGTGCACCGGTTTCTCGTAGGACAGTTTATCGGATACTCAAAAACATTGAAATTGCTCGTCAAGCTGAATCAAAAGGTCAAGAAACCCCCAAAAGAAAATATTCCCGCTTTTTCATCGAAAGGTCAAAAATTACAAAAATTGACACCTTGACCTCAGTGAGGAATCCTTTGCCACAACGACAAATTGCCAACAAACTAGAAGTGTCCCAGAGTACTGTGAGTCGAGTACTTAAAAAATTATTCAAGAAGAAAGGATGAAAACTCGTGTCCACAAATTGACTCAGAACCACCGTCAAAATAGGAAGACCAATTACCGAAAATTTTATGAGCGGTTCCTAAGTGGCCAAAAGTGTGAATTTGTGGTCACAATCGACGAAGCATTAGTGGGACTACATAATACCAACGGTAATAGGAAA
>WJFB01001115.1:0-37521 GCA_009870185.1 Pygmarrhopalites habei
ACTCTCCACGATGAAAACTCTAGAATTAAAAATTATTAACTTTTTAAGTGACTTTAGGCCCATCCTGTATAATGCCCAATTGTTCCACTTCCTCAAGTAGCTATAAAAATTAGTTTTTCTGGGTAAAAACTGATCTCATCCCAAAAAAATCTTGTACGTTTTTGAAGGGGGGGGGTAGGGGCGCAGAGTGGGCAAAAATCTGGGGCGCCTTTTGGCCAGTGTGCGGCCCTGCACTGACAAACATCTTTTATCTACCATCGGCAAATTTCTCTCTCTTCTTCCCTCCCTCTCTCTCTCCATTTTGAATATATGGACTATGGACTTTGATGTTAACCTCAAGACTCTGTTACTTTTTTTCTCCAAAAGCCGAGAGTGTATACTTTGTATTTGTAGAGAGAAAGAGAGAGCTGAGGACGAGGACGATGAGGTCTCGGCAGAGAGAGAGACAAGATAAAGGATAAAGGATACGAATGTTTGGATGAAAGTAAGTGTAAAGAAGGAGAGAGAGAGAGAGAGAGAGAGAAAGAGAGGAAGGAAGGAAATGGGAGACGTGAAGAGCTTTTTTTTCTTCCCTTCTCCTCTTCTCCTTCATGTATATTTGTGTTGGTTGATGGTGCGGTAGAAGGTAGAGAATAGTTTTTTAGCATACACCACACACACATGTATACTTGTGCAGTCGACTGCCTACTCTCACACACACACAATCTCAGAAATCTTTATGTCAAGTCAAGTCAATGTCTGGCTGGGTGTGTGCGTGTATTTCTCTCTCTCTCTTTCTCTTGTTGGTGGTGGTGAAGCAAGAAAATCAAATAAAATTCTCTCGATTTCTCTTTCCTGCCACTTCTTGCTCAGGTTAACTTTTCCAGTCAAACCACTTGAAACCTTTTTTGACTTTGAAATTCAAACCTGACTCCCCTTCTTTCTTTCTCCTCTTTACACGGAGGGAAAGTCGAGGAGACACAAAAAGCTGAGATAGGAGTATTCAGAAAAGGGAAAAAAGAAAGTGTATGACTCTTTATTTTCTTTATACACAATCCTTCCCTCACAATTGTATACAGTAAAGTGTAAAGTCTTCCAAGGGTGCATGTCCTTCCTACAAGGAGATTTCGAGTCCTTTAGACATGCAAAAATAAATTGCCATATATTGCGAATTTGTCAAATAATACAGAAAAATGGAGTTTTTTTGGATAAGAATTTTTTCCTGTACTTTCCCCTGCTATATTCCTAGAGGGGAAAGTTTCACGTTGACAAATGAAGTTTGTGTATTGATGAACCCAAGATATCCAGATACGTGTGTCTATGCTCTTATGCCATGGGTAGGTATACATGTATGAGGAGACAAAGAGATTGAATCTCTTACCTTCGTCGATTGTCATCGACTTGTCATCCGACCTGGGCGAGTGGACAGGGGCTCCATTATTGGACGTGGACTCTGGACGTGGACAAGGACTCATCGTGGGCGACTCAGAGTCGGACGGTTCAACTTCGGCTTCTTCGTCAATCACCAATTCTTCTGACATGTCCTCTTCCTCCACTTCAACGGCAACTACAAGTGACAAGGGGGAAACAGACACAAATATTACACGATCCTCTCAGCGGGTGTCATGTAAGTAGCAGAGGTCATCACACAAAAAGTCATATGTATACTTATGTACATAAAAGAGAGAGAGAAAGGGAAAGAAGAAAAAAGAAAGAAGGAGAGAGACAAGGATGGCTAATGCCGAGACATTTTTTCCTCTCGTCTAAATAAACTAAAGTAGATTTCCACAAAAGTCCCTGATAAATTACATCTGTGTGATCATCAAGGGGCCAACTCCAAACACACAAACACACACACGTATCCATTCTATATAAATACAATATATAGAGTTCAGAAATTGCTGAGTGTAGCTGAATGTAATAAGCTCAACCCGGGAACGTCTGTCTTTCCATTCAATAATATTTTTCATCACACAAACACACACACACACAATCTTATTCTACAATAATAAGCTGGAACGCGTCAAGCGTCCTCTCAACATTCCCCGCGTCATTTTCATTAACACAGTCAAAGTGAATCTTTCTCATTTCCACTCTTCAAGCTTTTCCTCGTCCACAAGACAGAAAGACAACACATACACATACACAGAGTGGGAGTGGGAGAAAGTGAGGGATAAAAAGGTGCTTTTTTCTTATATACCCGTAAAACATGTAGGAAAAAAATCCATCACCTCTCTTCACACACACACACACATACCAAACGAAATGAGAGGGACGAGAAGAAGAAGAGCATATGTTCATATGTTGTCACCAACTGTGACTTCTACTAATACACAACTTGTCCCCTGTTTTTACTGCACTCCTTCTCTCCGAAAAGATTCTCTCCTTTTGAGCCCTCTCTGACTTGAGGAGAAACGAAGGAGAGAGAGAGGACATGTCTACACAATGAATTTGTCGGAATGAGCCATGGGAAAGTGCTTATGAGGTCTGTTTTCATCCACACACACACACACATGTATGACTCTTACACAACAATCTCATGTCCAAGTCCGTGGCCCCATGAACCATGAACAGTCGTCTCTCGACAGTCAAGTCAAGTTTAGTCAAGTTGGGTGACTCAAAAAAGTGTTGGCCTCCAATGCACAATATTTTTGTCTCCTTTTTCCTCCATTCGCTCTCAATTTCTTTCCACTTATCAACTCTGAAAATCTAATATTTTCATGTGACCCCCTCCCCCTCTTCCCCCTCTTCATCTTAACTCCTAACACATGCATCCCATCTCCGAATCTCTACCAAAAAGCACACACACACACAATTCTCACTTTTACTTCCGACTCTCTCCTTGTTCTACATAGCCGAATGTATGTTTGTGTGTGTGTGTTTCATTCTCTCCTATCAAACCGGAGACACTCTGTTGGAAAGTGGAGTAGGGAAGCCGGAGGAGGAGAACGCACACACTGGAAGGTTTCTCAAGTGTGATGACACACGTAAACCATGTGAGTGTGTACTTCTTTTTATTTTTCTCACTGTGCTCCGCATCTTGCCCATCCAACTGAACACAGGGAGACAATGTTTGTCCTTATTTCCCTCCTCCACATACACACACACTCGTATATACTTGTGATATGAGGGGGTATAATGGAGGACTATGGAAAATGCCACACACACACCACCACCACCACCATCCTCTGTTGTCTTCTTCCCTCTGGGTAGCTCTTAAGGTTATTTCTCTACAATCTATAGAGAGGAGCTATAAAGTAAAGCCAAAAGACTTTTTACATTGAAAAAGCTTCTTGCCAGTGTACTGGTGTGTGTGTGTGTGCTTGTGGAGAGAGAGAGCAGAGGACAGGACAGTCACCCGCCCTCATACTTTTCCCTTTAAGCTTCCTCTACTCGCATTGCATTATATCATTTATACTTTACGCTAGACTCTGTACCGGCACACAGAGTGTACACACAGAGTGCGGTAATAATACAGATTACATTAGCGAGCTGTAATTTATAGAGTCCAACCAAAGGCACTGATGTTCATTTGTGAAATGCAGAGAGCTCTGCATTTCTCCCTCCCTCTTCTCCCTTCTCTCTCTGTCTCTCCTTTTCGTATTGTGTCTAAAATAGTAGCTTCGAGGAAAGAAAGCTGGGCCTAGAGAAAGAGAGAGAGAGAGAGACAGAGAAAGCTGGGAGCTATAGCTTTGTTGAAGACAGAGAGAGACGAAGGGTAACTCAGGTCTCTTCTTACTCCTCCTATTATTACATTATATACCTAAGAGAGAGGGAGAGAGAGAGAAAGTCGTATTATGACTATTACCAAGGCAATATATTCTACTTCTTTTTTTCTCCTCCTCCTCCTTCCATGCCGTAGATTCATGGCATTTAGTAAATGTGCAGGAGCCCTTCTTTCTTCTTTTCCGTGGTACTCTACAATTGCTCGTACCCCCTCCGCCTCTCCTCCCGAAAACACTCACACATACTTTTGCATGTGCCTTCCCTCCCTCTCCCTCCCCTTGTCATGTGCCTTGCAATGTGAAATGGTGAATTTTAAAGGATCCGAGAGGAAGATGAGGAGAGAGAGAGGAGAGGAGAGCGTGTACCATTTTCCCCTTCTATTCTTCATACCAGACAATTCTTCAATTGCCTCCATCCTCCTTGTGCTCTTCCTTTCCCCTCTCCTTGCTTTGTGTGTGTTCATGTGATACATCTGTGTATTTTCCCTTTTACAGTCTCTCCTTTCTCCGTGTCCTGTGTGGATGTGTGTGAGTGTGTGTGTGTGTGTGGAGGATGGGAGTTGGTTCAACAAATTTATGACACTTTTCCTCTCACTGTCTTTTCCGCATACATTATCATGAAGCATGCTTATAGACTTGATAGGATGGATCTGCCCCTAAGAACCGTATGAGCATGAATTCCCCTTCCCCCCTCTCTCTCCACACACACACAGTATAAAGGGATAAAGTCCGTCTCTCTCTTAAGGCTGTTACTCCTACCTACACAAAATGCCTTGCCGCTCTCTTTAATAGGTACAAGCCATACCTCTATACACTTCCGCTGACTGCCTTCCTTTACATTCCCTCTCCTTTCTCCTCCCGCCCTGTCTATGTGTTCAGATTGGATTTATTCTTTTATGAATTTTAAAATTCAACCAGGCCTACGTGTTCTCCATAATAAAAATTCATTGGATGCATCATATTTATGGTGCAGCCAAGTAGAACGGAAACATTGAGAATTTCCCTCCATCATCCTCCGCATCAGACCGAGGCACAAAAAATGAGAGAGAGAGCGGTATGGAATAAAACACACACACACGACCCTCTCCCCTCCCCCCTTTCTTCATTCTGTAGGATTGTTTGTGTGTGTGTACATACACATGGATATTTCCTTTCTTCTACCTTCCACACACACACAACTCATGTCAAATTATCTAGGGCAACAAACAGCCACCTCCTAACTTCCCCATCGTTCCATCAACACAACGTCAAGGATCCAAGAGGAGAAGAGAAGGGAGGAGGAGGAGGATTTTTTAAATTACAATCTAAACGATTTATTACATAAAACGATTACCCAACTTTGTATAAGAATAATGTAAATTGCTTTCTGTCTCTCTCTCTCTCTCCGGCTGTACAAAGAGAAAGCTGTTGCGTCACACACATACTTGTTCAATAATTTCAAAATATCTTTAGACTAGGCCCAGGGCTATGCATCGTACATATGGGGACACATTGTTCAAATATTAGGAGAAAGAGAGAGAGAGGTGCTGAATAAAGGAATTCATGATTGACTTGTGTATGCAGCAGCATCTTGACTAGTTTTTTCCATTTCCCTCTCTCTCGCTTTTTTCTAGAAAAAGCTAGAAATTTTTGGAAATAACAAAAGGGATGTTCATATGAGTTGATATGGTTTGAAATGTGGAATTCAATAGAGGATATTTAGAATTTGAAACGGCTCAAAGGCGAGGACCGTCAGACAAATGTTGAGTCGAGGAAGACAAGGACTATGTGTGTGTATGTGTGTTTGTGTGTGAGTGGCCAAACAAGTAAGATAAAACGGAAGGAAATGTCAGACACCAGAAGAGATCAATCTCAGCCCGTCCTCAGACTTGACTTGAGAGACTAATAGTACAAGCGGCATATGTACTCTCTCTCTCTCTCTGATCCACACACACAAACTGACGAAACAGAATGAAGGGAAAAATACGCATTAATGCATTGGAAGAAAAGTAGAATTCCAGATGAAAAACTTCCCTCATTTCACTTGTTTGCTCACCCTACAAGTGTACATACATACTGTGAATTCACACACACACAGAACTATGGAGCCATGGGGATCCCTTGACTAGATGATTCTTTGCCACTTTTCTCATTTCATCATTTAGCTTTAGCTGTGGACTGGAGTGAAGCAGTCAAAAAAAGAACCTTTTTTTATTTCCCTCTCTTTCTCTCTCTCAAGTCAGACAGTAGCGTATGTGTGTGCAGAGGCATTCAAACTGTTATAATTTCTTTTTTCCCTCTCTTCTTTGTCCTGTCGCCTTTCCATCGGAGATTCAATTTTTTTCCCAAACACACACTCTCTCTCCACACACACACACACTAGAGAGAGACATTGAGTGGGAAATTCCTCAAGACGGAAAATGCGCACTCAGAACTTATTTGCATGACCGATCTTACAATTCAAATAAATTTCCTTCATTTTTGTCAACGAATCAACAGACTAGTGTTCCCCCTTCACTTCAACACGCTATCAGTCCTCTTTCATTCACCCCTCCTCCTCCTTCATTCCTTGAATTGTCTCCCTCCTCTTTGTCTAAATTTTCAACATAGCATGGAGTAGAGTCCAGAGAATAGAATTAGAGGTTCAAAAAAAAGAAATATAAAATAATCGGAGGGAGAGAGGGGGGGAACTGAATGGTGGTTGGCGGGTGGGTGAGTGACAAGAAAAACAACAAAGACACACACACAAAATAGAATAGTAAAGACAGAGAGAGAGGAAGAGGAAAGAGGGGACTGTACACTTGAAAAGTTTAATTTCGCCAACGTTTCCCCATGCACTCCTTCCTCCTCCTCCTCCTCGAATGCAATGCAATAATACTATCAACATTGACTATCATCGAAACAAATTACAGAACAATATGAGTTCCCTGCAAGATAATAGGCCACTGTTTCCTCCAGGAGCTGGAAGCTGGGAAATGGGACTACCTTATTGTGTTATGGTGTACACAAACACACAACAGTCAAGGGTACGTTGAAAAAAGAGGAAAGGGAAAAAAAATCTGATACGTTTCCAATTCCACACGCTCAACTGACACTTATTTTTGTGTGTAAAGACCTTCATTTCCACAGTTACAGTGGGGACTGGTTTTGCCTTGAGTTTTGAGGATATTATTCTAGATGGATAGTAAGAGAGAGAGAGTACCTAGATAAATGTCCAAGATACGCTCTCCTTGTCTCATCCCAAAGTGTAAGGGGCTGCGTGTGTGTGTGTGTAGTCTGCCTATATTTTGCTCTTCTGTCCTGTGTGGGTGTGTGTGTGTTAGAGAGTCTCCATATTCTCCGACTCTCACTCATGCTGAGCTCAGAAGGCCATGAGAATATTGGGAAATTATTATTGTAAATGTAAACATGGGAGCAGACCCAAAGGGACCCCCAAAAGCAAGATCGTCACGTAGAAAAGAATGTAACGAGATTCAAACAATACTCATATCTCTCCTGTGCAATCTCCTCCACACTCAGCCACTACTTCTGCTGTAAGAGAGAGAGGCACACACTCTCCCTCCCCGACAAATAGAACATTCTCAAAACGCTTTAAATCTTTACTACAGTCCGTGTGTGTTTGTAGGAGAGAGAGAAACTGAGGACTGTACAGTCAATATGGTGCATAGAGAGAGACAGTGCTAAAAAAATTGTAAAAACCGAGTCAACCTTAAAAACTATAATACAGAGAGAGAGAGAGATAGAGGCGGAGGAGTGGAAGATGAACCATGTTCTACAATATATATTACATAATATATTAAGAAATACATAAGAGAAGGGGGGAACATGAGTAAATAATATGAAGAGATGTGGAGAAGGAGAGAGAGGACACAAGATATGGACTTGGCTTTCCATTGCATTTTTATACTCTCATTTGGCCCGTTCCGTATCAAAATAAATATAGTTGACGCCATTTTATGCCCCATCTCGCCCCTCGAATACATATCAACTCTACCCATCATGCCAATATTAAACAACACTCTCACCCATCCCCATCCTCACTTTTTTGAAAGAAGGGAAAGAGGGAAAAGTTGGACAATCTTCTAATCCGAGTGAGACAAGTCATCTCAAAAAAATAAATAATAAAAAGGAGACATAGGAAAATCAAGATAGAAAAAAAATCAAGATCCTCCCTACACCCAATCCCCTCCCATTTCCATCCTATCACAATTGAAGTCCCAGACACAAACACCAAAACACTCGCACGCAAAAAATGTCGAGGGAAAAATGCAAAGAAATTTGAAATTTGTTTCTATCTCTCAAAAAATAATGTGCATAATACAAGAGAAAGAGAACATATTTTTGTGCAAACAAAAAAAATTCTAGACTTGAATTGCCCATAAAATGTCACCCCTATAGTCCCACTTTTCCCATTTTCGGGAGAAAGAGGGAAACAAACACACACACATTTACATACCTGATGATGATGCAGTGGGCTCACACTGCCTGTTTCTATTCCCTCGTCTCATCCCCATACACTACGTGTCTACACAATCGTTCCTGTCCCACACACACACAAAGTAACAGTAAAGGTGGGAGGATATTCCAGTACTATGGAAAAGGGTGTTTCAGGTACAGAGGCGCACGCACCTGTGTGTGCACTTCACTTTCAAAAATCCTCCTCCTCAACACACACACTCACAGTGTACAAGTCCAGGTAAGACTATGATAGTCTCTCCCCCCTCGTGTGTGTGTACACAATACAACAGGTGGATCATCCAATGAGAACTCACAACCGATGATAGAATGAGCCAATAAAAATGATCACAGGTAGTAGCACTATTCCTTTCAACTTTCACTCTACTACAAAAGAGACAGGGCACAATAGAGCCAAATTTGCCTAATCCACAACGTTAAATCCGAAGATTGTGTGAAGGTAGCTAAGCCACCTTCATAAATAGAACAAAGGGACTAAAAGTTTTTTGTCCAACAAAACACTCTGTAAAAAGTTTTTGAGGAGTGGGGAAGCCAAACGTAAATTGAGTGGAAGTGAAGAAAGAGAGAGAGATCAAAAGTTGAAAATAATTTTGAATAATCTTGAGGCTCCTTCCTTCCGGAGTTCTGGTTGGAAGAAGAGGAGGTAGAAAATTGACATGGGAAAAACAAGTTTGAAGAAGCTTAAAGAGAGAGGAGGGGAGGACAAGTAAATGAAATGCAAACCCAACTTTTTGATGACTCAACACGGCGGAGCCATTAGGCTAAAAGAGAGTGAGAGAGAGAGAGACTTTTGAGAGAAGTTCGGGACAATGACAGGAGAGAGAGAGGGCAAATGAGGGAGGGTTCTCACACCGGCCCAAAAGTACACTAACAACAACCGTAAAAGAGAGAGAGGAAGGGAATTGAATAGTCCATCAAAGACAGGGAATAGATTAGGACGAAGGGAGACACAAGAAGGTGGACAAAACAAGAGAAGGGAGAAAAACATGGAGTGACTAACCTTGTTCTATTATCCCTTCCTCCTCTACTATACAATATACAATCCTCAAAAGTCACACGGCAACCCACACAATCTTCTCATCACAACCCCTCTTAAGTTAACAGTCCCTTTTGGACTGTGTTGTGTGTGTGTGGATATACCAAAAACAAAAAGTAAAAGACTACCAACTCTTCGTTGCTTGGTTAAAGGTTTAATTTTAAATTAATGGCATGACGAATGAGTCAAACACTTGGAAGGTTCATTTCCCCTTCATCTTCCTTCAGCCACACACACATCACATATATACACACGCACATAGAGGGAGCGATAAACAGTCTTTGTCCTTAGACACATTTCCAGGTCATGCATTTTTGTATGTCAACACAAGACAACTGAAATGACAAGGAGAAGGTTCACTCATAGGACTGTGTATGTGTGTGTGTCTGTTAGAGTGTAGACCTTGTAAAATATAGACACACCACAAACAAAAACTACCTAAAAGAAAAATATGGAGGTTTTTCTTGTACGTGTGTGTCTCCATTTTCTTTTCCCCTTTGTTCAAAGGATCCCCTTCTGGATGCATGTAAAGTTCTAAAACCTGAAAAGTTTCAGAGGTAGGAGGAAGGGCGAGAAGGTAAAGATGGTGGAGAAGTAGGTAAATAAAAGTCAACAGCTTAAGACTGACTTGGCTAGTATAAACAATTCTCTTTTTGTATACACAGTATACACGGAGGAGGAGGAGGAGAGTGCTCCAGTTATAATGTGTTTTGAGGGAGAGAGAGAGTTTGGACTTTGATTCTAACCCTGCTTCAATTACGTCCAACAAACATTTTCATTGATCAAACAATGACCCTTTGTACTAGTTTGATAAGGGAACGTGAAAATCTTGGGTTCTAATCTACCACGAGCATTTTCTCATCAAAAGTAAATATATACTGGAGGCTCCTCTCTCCTCTCTCTCCACCTTCCTTCTCTGTACAATAGAGACAGTATATGTACGAGGAGAGTGTCTCACCGTTACGAGTTACCGGAGACAGAGGAGGAGGGAGGAGGAGACGGAGGAGGAAATAATAGTTTTATTGTGAAATGAAACGAAGGGAATGTCGAAAGTTTTCAACGTCTCCTGTAATAAAAACACCTTTAAGGAGAACAAGGAGTCTTCTCAGGAAGCGGAGGAGGAGGAGACAGAGGAGGACTGGGTTTGAAAAATAAATTAAAGTTAAATTCATAAGCTCTTTTCTGAGCCATAAGCCGTAAAATTAAATTTAGTACTTCCACACACACACACGTATATATGTGTGTGGACACAAACTCTGTATTGTTAAAGCTGTGATAACAAAAGAAACCTGAGTCATCGTATTAACTCAACTAAATACGTTTCACTTTAGGAAAATGAATCACCTTTTTTTTCTTCCTTCCTCCACAAACTCAACTGGAGACGCACACACAGATGTGAATGTGAACAAACGTGGAGGACAGAGAGGGTGAGAAAATGAAGGTCTGTCTTGTGAATAGAGAGTCTTGTTTAATTTAACGACAAAGAAGAATAGGAAGAAGAGAGAGAAAAAAGTCGGGGAAAAATGGAGGGAGAGGGATGTTGAAAAAACTTGATATATTCATTGAAAGAGATGGGGGGATGGAATGACATTAGCCTAAGGTTTTATTTTGAAGCGTTTAGGTGTTTGCCACGGAACAAATAAAAGGGAGCGAAAAGAGTTGAGCCTCCAAACTATTATATTGTATTGCCAAACACACACACAAGAATTCTATAGCCAACTACAATATAGGGTGGTGGTGGTGTGTGTGTGACGGTATGTAGGGTTGCCTGACTCTTGAGAAGCTGAAGCTGCTTTGGTTTAGAAGGTGGTGAGAGGAGGAGAGGGAAGTAGCAAAAAAGTAAATGGATGATTTGAGAAGGGAAAGTTGAGAGACAAACTCTTTAGAGTCACAACACTTCCACACACACTCACTCTCCTTCTCTCTCTGCCTTTCTCCATGTACATATCCCTGGCTCTTGTGTACTCTCTTTTCTCTTGTCTACCGTCCTGGAGAGTATGTCTTCAGTTTGTATAGAAGAGAATAGAAGAAGGTGGGTATATGAATAGGTAGTCCATAGTGGGTAGTCTGGAGAAGTGAGGGAGTTCCACACACACACAGCCAGCCACTCATTGTTTACACACACTAGAAAATGGTGTGAGAGTGAAAGGGAGCCCCAAAGAAAATTCCATTAACTTTCTTTGTGAAAGGATTTGTGCAGGAGTGAAAGGCACGTGAAAAGGTACGGCCGCCACAGCACACACACACACACAGAGTCACACTCTCACAGCCGCCAAGAAATTCCTTGTCTCTCTCTCTCTCTCTTATACTCACGTCGGTTCCATGTATTCTCGCTAGTTACACACCGGCATCCTCCTCCTCCTCTTCCTTCACACTTGAGGAAAGTCTTAACTCTTCCAGTATTAACAAATATATATATATATATATATAAAAGTGAAAGCAGGATGGCGTGTGAGAGTGACTGTGTGTGTGTGTCTCTCTATAATGGATAGTGGGGAAAGTGGCGGTGATGGTGGCCTCTCTCCTTTTCCTCTTCTTCCCTTCTCCTTATACACTGTAATAATAAGACAGGGAGAGCTGGCTAGCCCAACTTTTCTATGTACACCTTTAGCGTAAACCAAAAGTAAAGCCTTGGCAAAGCCTTAGCAAGCCACGGTTTTACTCTCCCCCCTCTCCTCCCCTCCTCCTTCTCCACTATCAATACCTAGAAAGAGAGTGAGAGAGAGAAAGAGAGTTTCTATAGAAAAGGAAAAAGGAGGGAGGGAAAGGAGAACTGAACTAGTCATGACATGACTAGTCCTGCTGTTAACTACATATTTAGTTTCCAAGTACCACTCGTGGAAGTAGGGAGGGAGGGAAGGAGAGAGAGAAGTGAAACGAGGAAAGTTCTAAGTCTTGTATATTGGCCTCACACAGTGCTCAGTTGAATAGACGACGACGACGCCTGGTCTGTCTTTTACTTTCACTGTGTGCTCTGCTTCCCTGTGATTCACGTTGTGTCAATGCTCGGCACGACAACTCACAGGTGTCTTTGTTCACTGCTCAAAATTACACCCAAGCCATCAAACTAAGTGCTAGTTGATGTCCAGGAAAATAAAAACTGCCACCTAAAGATATCCTCCTTGTGTGCAAGTCTACTTCAATCTCCACTTATCATCTCATCTCCTCCCCCTCCTCTCTCTCTCTTTCTTCCTCCTTCCACAGTCTGACTACTTCTGGATGTACTGTGGATGTGTGTCCTCACTTCCTTTCATCCTTCTCTCCACAATTTACCTACCGTATCCAAGATCCTAGCTAATGCTTTCTAATTGTTACTCCAGCCTTGCATTTCATTTCCGTGCACAACATTTTATTCCCTCTTCTGTTCTCCTACTCCTCGTGTATTGTGTACTTCACTGTACTGAGACTGAGTGTGTGTGGGTCTGGAGAAAGCTTTAGACCATGTGAAACCCAGAGTCTAAATCCGAAATGCCTTCACACACACATCTTACAATCCCATCCTCTACACACCCACACACACAATACAGTAGACAACAAAGTCGGAGGAGGGAGAAAGAGGGAAGAGCGTGTGAACTCAGCTGGAAATTATCCGGAAATTTTAAAGAGACCCACTTTGTGATCGTCTCAATTCCATCACCACCCTCTAATTAAAGAAGGATGAGTCTTCGCCATCCAGTCCAGTCTTACACACAACCCCAAACCCTCCTTAATCTTAATTAGTAGGGTGATCCAATTACAACGTATTGATTAACCTGAACACTCAATTACACCCTCCAACACATTTCTCCTCTATTTATTGGGAGTGACATGAAAGACAATACCTTTTCTCTCTGCTTATTTTGAATGCAATGCTTTCTCCACACATAAATGTCTCAAGAAATTGACGCGCCTGTCAAAACCTTATCAGTTCTTTTTGAGCATTTTTGACAAAATAACTTGGATAAATTAAATAGAATTTATTTCGAATTTTATCCAAAAATGACATTTCTACACACACACATACACACACAATGAACTCGGTAAGTATTCACGAAAAAATGAATTTTCCACACACACACCAACTAATTACATCAGACTCTCGTTTAATTATTGTACTACACAACAGAAACACACAAACAGAGAAAGAGAGAGAGAGAGAGAGTCGTGGAGGACACAAAAAAGTTTCTCCAAGTGGAATTGGATAAAACAGGGGAGCTTAGCTCAGTCTTGCATCTTCTAATTAACTTAGTTGCCTTACTTGTCGTCAATTCAATTTAGACTCTGTACATACCGCGGCTCACTGAGCCAAGCCCATGTATTGTACATGTAGGGAAGGGGGAGTGGGCAGACTTATGAATTACGATTAAAAAATGAACAAAAAAAAGATGAATTTGTCTACACACATAAAGTAATAAAGTATACATACATTCTCATTTTTTCCCCTACTCCCATAATCTTAATGACTAGAGAATGGGTTGAAATAGAATTTCGAGTATAGGAATCAAGGGAAGGAAACACACAGCAGACACAGTACACACGCACACACCAATGGAAAACAAAAGAAGGATTCACGAGAATTTCCGACTTTTTGTTTCCTTTTGTTATATTTCATAATTTTTCCCCCCTCCCTCCGGTTCCCAGTACGATCTAGCAGAGAAAGAAGAAGAGGATGTGAAAGGAGATGTGCATTTATGCAGGCATGGACGATGTCTCCCGTTTTGCCGTGACTGTAATTTATTTCACAGCTCCTTCACATTTGATTACACCAGAAAAGAGAGAGAGGGAGAGAGGGAGAGGGAAAAAAGAAAAATTTAGTCAGTCACAAAAAATATAAATTAATATATGGTCCACATCCACACTTCCCTCTGCTGTATAGAAGTCTCCAAAGAGCCGCCACTTTCATTCAAGTCTACCTCCCTCTCCTCTTTCTCCTCACACCCCCACACTTTCTATAGGCTAATCATTAGCTCTCTCTTGAGTGTGTGTGTCCCTTTGTTCATATTCTGAGCCATGTTTTCTCTGTCTCTCATTCCTAGAAAATTTTCTGACTATGTTCTCCCTCATCCTCAGCCCCTCGATGATAGGAAAAATAAGGGAAACAAAAATAGGAGGAGGAAAAAAGCCGGAGATCATGAGGAGGGAGACAGTGAGAATGTCATGGGTGTTTTGGTGTGTGTGTGTGTTAGAGAGAGAGAGAGAAAGAGAGAAAATTAATTAGATAAATCCCTTGATATTTTTTATCAAGATGTTCTCTTTGTTCCTAATTTTTTTCATCCCTCTTTTTTCTCCTCTTCTCGCCCCTGATGATAATCGTGATATCACGATTATCATTTTTCATCGTTTCCTCTTTCCTTCCTTCTCTGTCGCTTCCGTCTTAGCTTCTTTCTTCCTCTCTCTCCTTACTTGGTCCTCCCCAGTTTTTTTGAATTAGAATTCCCGTCGTGTCCTCTCTTTAACCGAAAATGCCCTTTCCACGAGGGCTGAATGATACTCCTGCTCTGTGAGAGTAGATATGATGATGATGATTCCATGAAGCCTACAAGGACTTAACATGACTCTTATGTTGTTACAAATTAAAAGTAGCTCAATAAAACAAGAGAGGAGGGAGAGGGCAAGGCGGAAGGAGACATAAGAAGTGTCTTTCCAATTCACACACTCTGTTCAGAGACTCTGTTGTGCATACTCGGAGAAACTCTTGGATACACAGAGATATGATACAGATGTGTAAGTGATCATTCACTACATAGGTACACATATAGACGGTGTGTGGATATGGAGAGTAGGGAAAATTTTGGTGTGTACATAAATAACATGTGTTTGGTCTGTCTGAGACGTCGTTGACAATGGGAGGAAAGTGTAAAAGCTGATATAAATAAATCATAATAAGCTTCTCTTTCAAAAACTCGTCCCCAACAACAACACACACACACACAGTGCAGGGAAAGAGAGATTCTCCAGTACACACAAACACACAGCATCAAGTTCAACAATAAATTTGTATACTTTTACATGTAAGGGAACATGGTGTGAGGAATGGGACGAAGGCACCTCAAAGAGAACCCCTAAAGAAGAAGAAGGAGAACCTGTCTAGTGTCTCGGGGAATAATTTTTGAGAGTCCTGACGCGATAATTCAATTCATACACACAGTATTTGACGGAGGGTCAAAAAGTACACCATCCTCCTTACATGTACGTATGTTCATAGCATAGTGAGCTATAATGTATACATCGTCATTGGAGGGGCTGGAAGGGAAATTAGAATGACAGAAGATGTAGAAGAGCCGTACACACACACACACAGATGAGGAGTATAAAAGTATTGCAATTTAATTTGCTCACGATCCCACTGTCCTCCCCACAAAGAGATGGGATGAGCATCCCATGTAAAATGTAAAGAAGACCCTACACACACACAGTGGGAATGCATATACACACACGTAGTAGAGGGGAAGAGTATAAGAGAGGCTCCTAGCTCTGTGTGTATGTGTGTGTTGAGTTTGACTGCAGAATTAAAAGCATGTCTGGATCAGTCAGTAAAATCTTGGCTTTTTATAAATGCACAAAGTTTTACTTGCATACAAATGATGTTTCTACATCATTCTTGTGGGTAGTTTTAATTGGAATCCACATTTGCATTTGCGTTTCCTCCTCGACGACTTGTAACACATTCCCTCCCTTTCCCTCTCTCCCTCACTTATAAGAGTCATCTTATGCTTGTCTAGCATCCGAATCATAGGTCTACCTCCATGTGTCTGTATCCACACACACACATAGAGAGAGAGACTGTCTAAGACTTTTTGAGGAAAGAGGAGGAAGAAAAAAATTTTCTTATGCCTCTCTCCCCCATTAGGATGAGAGGGAAATCCAAATCTTTCACGTTTCAACCTCACAATCTGTGAGTCCTTATGTACAATACGGAGAAAGTCAACCGAAGGACGACACTAATACAATATAGACACACACATTGTGTGTGTAAAAGAAAATGTTACATGCACCCACAGTTGATCTGCCATGAATCCACCGTTGTCCCTAACACAGATATTAGAAAACCGGGCAGCTTTATAATGTAATCAAGGGGAATATTCATTCAACTTTCTTTCTCTCTTCTGCCCTGCCCTCCCCCTTGTATGCCATCCCATCGCTATGTCTTTGGGATGTTGTGCGTGCGTATGTGCATTTTAATTCGAAAAGACAGCCTATTAAAGTAAAATTTGTGGACTTGTGGTCTTCAAATTGAATCAAACACACCATCCCATGCTCCTCTCCTCCTTTCTCTTTCCCTCCTCAATGTGGAAATGTTTGGCCTGAGACACTTTCTGCCACAAACACTACCTCCTCTTCTCCTGAATGCTGTCTCCTTTATGCTAACCTCTATATATGTACAGAGAAGAGAGAGACGACTCTACTTGCTGGATTCTATTAGTACAAAGCTAACAAAACTAACCACGAAGAAGAATCAAGGAGGAAAGAAGAAGAAGAGGAAGAGGAGAAAGTCATCAGGAGTACATTTGGAATTTGGATAGAAATAGAAAGTAAACATGTTTGTACTTGTGCTTAGCTCCAGTCTATACTTAAGTGCATCCACATATTACATTTATATATTATATTATACCTACCCCCTCTTCCTCCTCCTCTTCCTCTCCCCCTCAACATCACATAACCTAACATACTTTTTACTCAAGTTTTCCTTTTCCTTTTACTCTCTCTCTCTCTCCACAGTCACACACACAAAGAAAGTGACTGGGAGACCATAGAAACTTTTTCACTTTGGATGACTTGAGTTTGGCCACCATGTATACGTATATACACACTCCTACGTGTGTGTGAGAGAGAGAGGGAGGGAGAGAGAAAAAGGAAGTCATAGATATGTACAGTGGTGTAGATATATGAACACACTGTCGGCGTCAACAAAAAGACAAAATTGGTCTCTCAATCTCTTCTATATCTCTCCACTTTTTCTCGTGTAACCCCCCAACAAAAATCCTGACGTGCATACTCTCTCTCCTCATCCACACACACACATTGCTGCACTGCACTGACTGTCGTCTCCTCGTCGTCAACGACTAGAACAAGGGGAAAAAGACAGAGGGAAGAAAAGTGTACAGTTGTGGAGTGACTCAAGTGGGAAGGGATGGCAGGGAACACACACACAACAGACACGAGATGAGAGGGAGAGAGAGAGGGAGTGAAACTACTAATGTCTCGCTCGCCGTAATTAAAACGGAGAGAGAAAAAAATCATTTTGGAGAAGCTTGCACGTAATAATTAAATTATTCTTATGAGCATGTACTACCTCCAAGATATTACGAGAGACTAGGGAGAGGAGGAGGAGGAGAGAAAAGTGTTCCCAGTGAACAATCATTATTTCATTTCTCCGCACGTCACCCCACTCTCTCCTTTCTTTCCCCCATTAGCCTCCTCCCTCCTCCTCCCTTTCTTTTTTATACAGGAAAGAGTATGGGACTTTTTTCCATATTACACAATATTACTTTTGTACACACCCACTTTATCCTTCCTCCCTCCCCCGTCATTCAATTCCTTTGATTGACACACTAATATGAAAACTGATTCAAAGGTCATAAACCTTTTTGAATATTTTTATCAAAGTCATCTTGTATGTCTTTCTCTTCCTTTTTCCTCACATAATATGCAGGGTGCAGTGAGAGAGAGAGTGTGTGTGTGTACAAGTCAAACCACAAGAAAGAAGAGAAAAGCCTGTTATAAAAAAACAAGGGACTTTTATTCTTTTCCCTCCCTCTCTCCCTCTCCTCCTCCTACTCTCTTTTATCCTTACCCAATTTACAGCGGAAGGACAAGGGAGACAGAGGAATGAAAGAAGGAACACAGAGAAAGCGAGCAGAGAAAGGCAGAGAGTACATTCTCTATTATACATAATGTAAAAAAGGGGAAAAAATTTTCATAACGTGTCAATCATCTCATTCGAACTCTATTAACCTTGCCTCATCTTTTTTCTCCTCTCCACTCTCTCTCTCTTCCCTTGTCATTGTCGACACATCGATGATTGTCTTGTTACAACAAAAACCACAACCACTACACACCAACCCACCCAGCCACACAATCTTTTCCCTCAGTTTATTTTAACTGCGCCAAAACCAAGAGAGATAGAACCATCACACGAAGGACACATTTACATAGTCGTGATGTCATGGAAATGAAAATGGGAGAATACTTCCAGTCACCTTCTACATTTATACATGAATTTTTACCCTTATTCCCCCTCTTGTAAAAATATCTCTCTCTTTCTCTCTTCTGGGAGAATCTGATTGACAATCCCCAAAAATATTTTTTACAACCCATCTGTACAAGAAAAAACACATCACAAGTTTTGGGGAATGTAAATCTTTTTGTCCCCTGTCAATGTCGCCCGTTTAAAATTACATATATTTTGATTTCAAAATCCACTTTGTCAATTCAATACATTCTTATTTATGAAAAAACGTTTCATGTCTACGTTCTCATGCCTACACTTCCTTTCCTTGTGTACGCATAAAGGAAGTTAATGGTCATGTAAAAATGGAGAGGAATTTGTCATATTGAGACTTCTCTAATTACTAATTACAGGGAGAGCTCTCCTTTTGTCTCCCCTCTCTAGCTTTGTGAGGACGAGGACAGTTGAGTGAAATGTGGAGTTGTGTGTAGGCTCTCCCTCTGTGTGGTGTGATTAAGTGTGATTAACTTTGGGAGGATGACATTGAACAATATAATAAAAATAAAAGTCATGAGTCTCTCGAAGCAATTGTCTTGTCCTTGCAACTACATACTCTTTCCTCCTCCTCTGTATGTAAGCAATAGTATGCGTAGTATGCATTGTGTGTGTGTGTGCTCGAAAAGGTTAAATGAGGAAGGAATTAAAGAAAAATTGTCCGCATGGACAGAGTTAAACATGGAAGAAGAAAGCCGTTCAGACAGGCTGAAAAAGTCAGGGGGAATCTAGAAGAGAGAGAAAAAGAGAGAGACACACACACGGCACAGTAAGCAGAGTGGCTGCCGCCTTGGCCTCCTCCTGCAGATGCAGAAGAGGGGAGAAAGAATTACATGAAAGAGTGGGGATTTTGGTGGCTGTTCTTGGGTAGGTGCTATTTTTAATAGGGAACATCATAAAAGTAAAAGTTGATCCCATGTCAGTTGGACGTACAGAGTCAATGAATTCCTTTCCCCTCCTAATTCCCTTTAAATTCTTTTAATGAAGCTCCCTTGTTTTTATCCCTCTTCCCCATCTACCTAAGAACAATTGCCCTCGCCTCCTCCTCTCTCCTCCACCCAAATTTCTATATGAATGGAATAAGAGGATGACTGTGAGGGCTCAACAGAGTGGAAGCCTGGAACTTTCTCCCTGTCTGCCTATCCTTCCACTCTCCAAACATATCCACTTGTTCTAATGGCTCACGCTCTACAACTTAACTGACTACTTTTCTCCACGCTCATTCCTGGCTTTATGCTTCCGCCACCCTCCATCCCAAAACCATCTCTCTCTTTCTCTCCCTGCCGCTCCTCTCTCCGTCCCACTCTACTTTTCTACTTCGTTTGACCCTAAGATTCCATTTGAGTCGAATGCAAAAGTCAAGTCAACCAATTTTCTTGAACCACCTCCAACACTGACATGACACCCATACAATTTCCCCTTAAATAGCTCCTCTCCTCCATTTTCCCCTCCCTCTTATGTAACCCACACTCACGGCTCACAGAGAGAAGACAGCTCAAAATTTCAACTATCCCCTTCCCCTCATACACATTGCATGGCAGTGTGTGTCTGTGTGTGTAGGCAATAATGATGCGGATACAATTACTAATTACACTACAATGCATAAGCACGTTAGTTTATTATCACTCTAATTATTTAATGCTGGAAATGATTGTGCACTTCCCTCGTCCTCTGTGTGTTTGTGTATTTGGCCTTCAACTCCCAAAGCACACAGTGCACTGGACAATTATGTCTCCAGAGAGAGAGAGTGAATATGTTTGTAGAAGAGTTGAGAGGCAACATTTTGGTTCCATTATAGAATAATTTTTTTAAAAAAGAAAGGAGGAGTATTCACTTCTCTCTTATGGAAGGATTTTGCTAAAATAAATTACCTTTTAACAACGTAAAGAAGAGAAAGAGAGAGAGGAGGGAGGACAGAGAAGATTCATGAGGATGAACAATTAAAAAAGAACGTAATCCATTTACGAGGGAATTCAGAGCAGAAAATTTAGGCGAAAAAAAAGTCTAAAGTAAATTTTTTACACAAGCCCCTATTGTAATTGCTATAATTTTTTACGTTGACACTCAGAGACGAGGGAGAGAGAGAGAAATAGGGGAGATTCAGAGGAGCGGAAGGAGAAAACCAAGAAGATCATATAGTTAGAGAGAGGAGCGTTGAAAACTTGTCTCTTTTCCTCTACACACAAACACACACACACTGTTCGATGTAGGAAGAGAGGGGAAAATGCATATAAAATGGTACCGTCGAGAGAGAGAGAGAGGCAGAGTTTGCCGCTACATTCCAGTGCTAGCAATAATTACCCATGATAATTGCATTAATAGCAAAAAATTAACAAGATTCTTCTTCCTAACAGCTATTTTTCTTTTCCCTCCTACCATACATTCACACACACACACATTCTCTCTCTCTCTCTCTTCTATTCTCTCAAACTGAGAGACGGAAAAAAGCATGGAATTTATACAAGACGATTAAAATTAATTCCGCCCCCTGCACCTCTCTCATCCCAATTAAATCGAGGATGGTAAGAACAAATAGGAGGAGAGGAGGACAAAAAGTTTTTTCATAGAAATGAACAAAACTTATTACATAATATATAGAATGTAGAGGGTGAGGACATTTTTGTGTGTGACTTTTATAGGTGGCGGACTGTATAACAAGATAATATTAATTTTTAGAGAAGAAAGGGGAACAAAGAGGGAGGAAGGTGGTACGTGAGGAAGGTAGGAAAGAAGCGGAGGGCTCATAAAAATCAAATTAAATAAAGCACAAACTTCTCAAATTAACTGTGTTCCTGACTATGGAACACGGAGGGAAAGTGGAGAGGTGTGTGTGTGTCGTGTGTGCCTTTCCTTTCTCGGTGTAAAGTCCCACTTTCCCTATAAACTTTTATATATGAAAGTTGTTGAAGGTGAGATGCCAGTGCTTTTATTAGAACCCTCGTCTACACTCTGCAGTTGTGTGTGTGTGTAATGTACTCCACATTTTTATCCCTCGCCCCCGTTCCCGAAATCCCGAAACGGGGGATGGTGAAAGACATAAAGAAGAGAGGGGTAGGGTAGAAGTAGAGCCACGGTCCTTGTCACATTTTTATAGTCGGTGTCCAATTAGTTGATGTAAAAATGGTAGCAATTAGTCTTTATATTATTTAATTTTAGAACGGAAAAAAATCTTCCCTTCACAAATTTGAAACCCACATTCATCCACTTTTCCTTGTACTCACAATTTTATTTATTAACAATGTACGACGGATAACGTCAGTGAGTGCAAAATGTGTGCAAAAATGTTGGAGGAATACTGCAGAAAAAAACCATATCCCACTTCCGCCCGTCACAAGGATAAAGAGTCCATTATTTACCTCACGGAGCTCATTAATACAATTCATCCATGATCCATTACCTTCGTCCCAGATGACACACAAATTCTTTCTCTCCTCCTTCATGTCCCGTAATTAGGAAGTGGAACAAAAACACGTGGAAATAATAATAAAAAGTAAGTTTCAAGGGGGAGGGAGGGAGAATGTGGGGATTCAAAAATGTTACGGCAAATCATACTAGAATTTTCTTGTAAGTAGTAGGCAGTTACACATAAATACATATTAGAATTTTTTAGAATTTCCATCCCCACAATTTCTCCCAGTTTTACATGTAAATGGCCAATGAAACTCATTACTCCCAAGTTGTGATTGTGGATAGGAAGATTTTTAATTCTCGGATTTCGACTAGAAAAAAAATCCCCTTTTTATTATTACATGTACAGATAGAATGAATCAGAGTTATGTGGAGTCAGAGAAAAATCTGTATAATGAAGAGAGAGAGAGAGAGAAAATGAGAATGGGCTAATGGAAGTTAGTGTGTGTTTTTGGTGAGTTGGATTTAAATATACAAAAAGACTTGAGAGAGAATGTAACCTAGAGTCACTTTGCTATTCAACTTGTGAGGGGGAAGGGGCGGGCATGTACCTACTTAACTTTTTTTAACGGACTCAGCATAATGTCCTGAATATACATGTACACTCCAGTTTGTGTGTGTGACTGTACATGGATTCTTTGGAAGGACTATAAAGTGTGTGTGTATTATTATTATAGTGTGTAGTGGTTAATTTCTGTTCCGTTTTTTTTGCGGTGAAGAAGAGACTACATTAATTTTTTAACGTACCCCTCCTGCCTTTGCTCCTTCCTCGTTTACTTTTGAAAATTCTCTTTTCCTCTCCTCTATTTCCAAATTTATATATTCATTTTCAGAACATTTACATTGGCAATAGGACAGGAAAGGGCGGACTCTCCCTCACATTCCAGCCAAAAAGCTGAGAACTCAAATACATTTGAAAGACTTTCCACACACATACATGTGTGTATATACACAGCATGTACATATAAGAACCGTTTCCACAGATAACTGTCCCGTCAAAGAGCCCAGAGACAGAGGGAGAAGAGAAGGGGGAGGAGGAGAGAAAAAACCCAGGGAACAAGTCACAAAGGGAAAAAATGGGCTATGGGCTAATAAAATTTACACACGACAAATTTCATGAGGCATACAGCTCTTTTAATGTTTTGCACGTTTTTTCTCCTCCCTCCCTCCCTTCTTCTCTCTCTCTCTCTCTCTGATCCTTCCCCCTTCAACTCACAATATGAAACACTTGGTTGTGTGAGTGGGCTATAAGCATTGATGATAAGCTTTATAAACGTACTCCCCACTTTTATACACCCAACCTCGTCTCTCTTTTGTAGACTTTAAAATTACAAATTTCACCTCAGTCTCTCCTCTCCCTCTTCCCACATTCCCCTCTCTTTCTCCCTCGTCCGTCCATCCCCATGACCATTAATTTAAACTATCTCTAATGTAAAGTGTATGCATAATGGTGGTCAAAATGTTTTTTATGGGAGGGAAGTGGGCGGCGTCTACTCAGGATTTTATATTCAGGGAATATGAAAGATGAGTTTTCCCTTTGACTTGGTCAATACCTCTCTGTACTGAGTGCGTGTGTGAGTGTATGAGCCTTGGCGGACAAACACGGCACTTTGGCAGGGACGCTAGAGAGAGTGCTAATGTAGCGGGGATGTTTAGAGGTCACGGTGGGCCTGTTTTCGGATTGTCCGCATGGAATGGAAAGATAGGGAGAAAGATGAGTGAGGGAGTCCAGCCCTTGACTCCCATAATTGAGTATATTGACTACTTTCAGTGGACAGTGTGGGTGTGTGTCTATTGTTGGCTATTGATGTATTGAGCATTCATACACACACACATTGTATCCTTTCTACTACACACATGACCGTTACTTGTGATAGTCGTTTGTAATATGGGAGAGGGAGAGAGACCGGAAGCTGGAAAGTGCATTTAATTTTCGGCTAGGGTAGGTAGTCATGAACCATTATAGGAGCGTAAATCTTGGTTTAAACAGACTATGGAGATTTATTAACATAATGTATATTTTCCCCTCTATTGCATTTATGTAACAGATTATCCTCCTCCTTCCTTCAACACATGACTCTAACTATAATAAACACACACACACACACCGGCCATCGTTACTCCGCCCGAGAGTTGAATAGAGAGAAAAGAGGAATATAGCAAAAACGACCAATACAGCAGAGTGCTTTTTGGACAACAAAGACTTTCAGCTTAATATTATATAGGATCCCACTTTGCTCTGACACAGCCACAGCGTCTCCTCCTCTCGTAAAAACTTTGCTCCAACGACAGTTCCCCCCACCCACCCTCCACACACAGAGAGAGATAGTGTGTGTCTGTCTGTGTTTGTGGGGGCTGGGGAGAGCCACAACTAAAGTATACACTTAGACAGGATGAGGACATACAGGTATTGTCTGAGCTTATAAGCTTAATTGATGCACGGACCCCTGTTATCCATCATTCTTCAAGATAGTATCACTTGACAACAAAAACTGCTTTTCTCGCTCCACTCGATATCCCAAAACCATCCCCTCATAACCATCTTCCTCCTCCTCCAATACCTTCATCATAATATAGAGAGGAGGAGGAGAGAGAGGGGGAACCTAATAACTTATATTTTTCATTGATCACATAGCACATGGCAAGAGGACCAACAAGATGACAACCATCCCTCCCTCCTCTCCTTCCACACACACGCCACACACCCTGCCTGTAGTAGTTTAGCAAGGAGGAGGAAATGTGACGGAGAGCTTTTTCCAAGGCAAAGTAGGCCTAGAGAAAGGAGGAGGAAAGGAGACAGCTTATATATATACAGTCCATATTGCAAAACTTTTCTCTCTCTCTTTCTCCATCTTCTTTCCTTAGTACAATCAAGCATTCATCTTTCTCTCAAGCTTTAATGCCTATCCTTAGAATCAGAAAATGTGTGCGTGTGTACACACACAGAATAGAAAGGGAGAATGTTGTTCAGGGAGACAACCAGAAACCTGTCAAGTATAGCGGATAAAAAGAAGAAATCCCAAAAATTAATGATACATAATATTAGAGACGAGAGCCAAAGGTATGCTACTCCTCCATTAAGTCAACTTTGTTTTCTTCCTTATACATTCTAAGTATACACTCTCCCCCCATCAATATCCACTGGATTGTCTCGAGTCCTTTCTCCCAAATTCAACTTTGTGTGTGTGTGTGTGCACGGGCTTATGTACGTGTGTCAACTACTCAGACGTAAATAGTTGAGAGACTATCCGTTTGTCTTCCATATTTTTCTTCAATACACACAAGTACTCCTGGTATAATCGAATGTAAACGTAAAGACGTATGTTTTTTGTATTAGCTCGTAGACAGTATAAACGGCCCAATTCATCAGACTAAAAAAATACAGACTTTCTACATATCCACTTTGTGTGTGTGTGGAGAAAAAAATAGATGAATTCCCCAAATTTAAATAGCAAATTGCCCACCAGGGAATCATAAACTTTTTGACTCTAGTCGAACACACACACACGTACAAATGTAAGTAGTACACCTGGCTGGGACTCAAGAAAAATGGAGAGGATTACCCCAAAAAAACTACACACTACAAACATTTGAGATACACATATATGTATAGAATTTATACGTGAGACAGACAAGAAGGTGGAATTACAGTCTCGAGGTACATTTTATCATTGAGGAATACTTTGGATGGTAAATCAAAAGTTGAGTTGGATGAGGACCAAAAAGTAGCACACACACAGCAAAGTAGTCGTAGTCTACAGCAGTTGTAAAATCAATCGAAAATTTTGTCGAGCTCCTTCTTTATATGTATATATCTATATATCTCCCACCTCCTCTTCTCTCTCTCTCTCTTCGCCTCCTCCTTATCAAATCTACCTAGAGCGTGGAGAGTGAGGAGGAGGAGGGAATTTGGTGTAAATCCCTTTAAATTTCATGCTTCATTTTCTGTTAGAGAAAACAGACAATTAATCATGTCAAGATAAAAATTAAAGACTCAGAAATTTATGCAGGTGCAGAAGGTCATCTCAACTCCCCCTCTTTCTTCCCTGCTCTTTTTTTACTACACACGTATCTTGTGAGGCACAAAAATACATCACATTCCTTTCCACATTTTGTAAGAAGAGAAACGGTGGAATTTCCGAAAATTTGTGTAGTCTCTGTGAAGAAGAAAGAAGATGCCAGGAAGCCAAAAATTAGGAGAATATATTAAACTGAAAGTTGATGAAGCCTTAGGATACAGATCAGAATATTATTATACTTTTTTTCAATTCTTTCCATCCCCCCATTATATAGGAAAATGTTGAAATGATTTCTGCTTATTTTGCACAGCGTGTAAAAAAATTCCCCATTTCCTCTCATACTTGATTAGTCAGTCTTGTGATACATAAAAATCAGAATTAATCTTGTTGGATATTAAATTTGGAGGAAAAAAAACGTAATATCCTAATATTGTTGTTGGAGCTGGAATAGTAAAATGGAATTGTAAAAAAAGTATTACTCTCTCTCTCTCTAGTGTACATAATATATATTGTATTTATTATAAAATGGATGACTGGCAACTGCTCCACTCTCTTCCATCTCTCTTTTTGCCAGTATATACGTGTATTTGACTGACATGTATCTCTCCTCTCTCTCTCCACACACACACACCAAAACATGGTAACTCGTAGCCACATCATCTAATCCAATCTAATCCTAGCCTAGGAAGGGCAAAGGTTTAACAAAACGAAATGAAATAAAAATAGTCATAATATGATGATAGAGAAATGAGAATGAGATCCTTCTCCATCTCCATTCAAACACACACACACACTCTCTCTCATTCTCCATGTCTCTTTCTCTTTCATACACACATGTACACAGGCAGGCAGAAGGAGGGAGAGAGACAAGGAGAGAAGAAGAGGAGGCAGGAAAAGTACGCGAAAGAGTAGATCCGGGTATCATCATCATCATCCCCTTGGAAATTCGGTTAGAGGCCCGCCACGCTGGCGACACACAAAATCACAATACAAGCTCCAATTTTCTCATGTATATCCTTTACACTTACTTTGCTTACTTCAACCTCCCTCCCTCCTCCTTCTAACCAAGGACAAGTCAATATACACACACACGTATACATACACACAGACACACATAAGCAATGAGAGAGAGCTTCTTCTTCTTCAGCACAATACAATGCACATTGTAATCCACTGTCTGTCTTCCAACAACGACCCAAAGAAGAAGAAGAGGAGGAGGAAGACGAGCTGCTCGTATACATTGCAATCTACTTTGGCTTTTCACGACTAACGTCTCTGCATTACCTTCTTTACTCTTTTCTCCATTCTCTCTTGTATACACATATAATTTTCCTTTCTCCGTCTGAAGAATGTAATTTGTACGTTATGTAAGTTCGTGTAGGGAAAGTAGAGCTAGAAACAAACATGGAGTTCCCTCCACACACATCTACATTCCAATATTATTTAGTGACTAGAACCAGCACAGGGGAATTATATATGTAGAAAGCACAGTGAGAAGAAGGGAGAGAGAGAGAGTGAAAGTACGTAAATGAGAAGAGGAGGGAGGGAAAAGTGGAGTAGATGAAACAATGGAATGGTAGTAGAAGTGAGGAGGAAGAGAAAAAAAGGAAAGGTTTTTTTTCCCTCCTTTTCTCTTCTTCTAGAATTATCATATCTTCCTCTTTCGCCTCTTCCATCACGGTCCAAGTTTATAAAAAAAGATACAATGCAATAGCATGTAATTTAATGGAGAATTGCATGCACGACACACACACCCGCCCGTCCGCCTTGCCACACCATTCTCCTCACAATGCCTTGTAGCCTGTAACTACCTACAATATAATATAAAATAGTTACATCATATAATAGGCTGGGAGAGTGAGAGACTAGCCGAATCACAGCGAATTTTTTTACACACTCACACACCCCCACCCCACTCCCCACATATATATATACATAGATATACACGGGGAAAGAAGGAGAAAGGAGAAAAAAACAAAATCTTCTTTAGCTCTAAGACTTTCGAGAGGATGTGTGTCTTGGAAGTGGCTGTGTGTGCCTGTGTGTGTGGAGAGATAGGGGAAAAGATACAGACTAGACGTCACGGGAGGAAGTGTACGTAAATACAAGTTTTGTCTTGCCTTTTAAACAACAGTTCAGTTGATAATCTAGCAGATATTTTATTGCTTAGATTTTTCATCCTTCGTCTCGCCTCCCTCACATTTCTCGCTCCCTCCTCCTCCTCCTCTTCCCTCCACTACTACATCCTTTCTTCCCTAACCCATGTGTCTTCTACTGTACTTTTTTCCCTGTGCTCCTCTTTCCCTCTCTTTCTCTCCTTGGATATTCATTCGCTTTCTCTCTGTCTGACACAATATATACTATTATCCTTTTATGACTGGGACCATTTCATTTTGGACTTTTTCAATTTCGACAATATCATCCTCAACTCTACTCTATCTTTCCCCTCCCCTCCTCTCCTCCTTCCTCCTCCTCCCTACCTACTTAACATAACACTCTCCTCATATTATTTCATATGACATTCTGTGTTCCCCTTCGTAATGTCACATGTAAGAACACGAACACAGCGTGTAAAAATGGATAAAAAATAGTCAATCGCATGGTGCACAGTCCTTCAGTTTTCTCTTTCTCTTGGAGAAATCCAAGAGTTTATCATATGATATAAACTTGTTACATCTCTTTACTTTCTCCAGAACTGAAAGACAGAATTGTCTACTCCTTTTTCAAGAGACTTTTTCGAAAAAGGAGAAAAGAAGTCAGAGACAAAAGAGAGAGAGAGAAATTGAAAGTTTGAAAATCTTATTCCAATTTTTATTCACACACACAATCCTCTTCTCCATTTCTGTGATTCAGTTGTACGTTGCAAGGCTGAAAAAAATTGACTTAAATAACAGTTGCACAGTAACACTTGCATCCAACACACACACACCTAAGTTTTCTGAAAGACAGCCAAAGAGGGGAAATGGTGGGGAGGTTAAATCGGGAAAAAGTTTTTTTTCTCGAAAAGAAAAAATGCAAAATAAAAATAAAATGCAAATGTTGAGGAGGGAGGAAAAAAACAGACAATGGATTCTCTGATTATGAAGCGGAAATCATTTTGACACTCTATACAAATGCAAACACACATACAAATAACCACCTCCGAAGTTGAGAAAAGAGAGTGGAAGTAGGAAGGAAATGTGGATACAGGAGTGGAGTATAGTAGAGGGAAAGTGGAGCTGGAGGAAAAGTAGATTCATTCTGATTCCACCTTCCATATTTCAAAAGTCTAAACTGTTGCTCGGGCGAACATTGTTGTGTGAGTCTTTCCCTCTCCTTCCTCTCTTCTGTTCATACATAATTCTTATGATGATGATGTCAAAGTTAAAATTCCGTGTACCAAAATCTCGGTTCTATGACACAACCACACGCACACACAGACACACACTCGCAATGCACACATTGGCTCTTGTATTCACAGGAGTTGGAGGAGAGGAGCCACTAGATAAAGTGAGTGGAAAGTGGATGATCAAATTATGAAGTTTTCGGGCAATTCTCAGGAGGGGAATTAGCACAACGGACTGGCAGGTCACACACACACACATCTCGTCTCTCTCTCCCTCTCTATACTTTCTATCACATCATTAAGGCCATTTAGTCACTCATGATTTCCCACTCCCAAAGTTCAACATGAGGAGGAGAATGTACATGGTAAACCTGAGTCTCTCTGAGAGACTCTCTCATTCTACACATCTACACATGGAGGAAGTGGGGAAAGAATGTAATTTTATGTGTGTGGAATTCCACCATCGCCCTCCATCCTCCCGCTGGAGAAATATAGTCATGCATCAAAATCTTTTTCTGTACTCCTCCAGGCACTAGACCTCACTCCCTTTACAAACACACACACACGCACACACAGCCTGATACTCTCGTCAATGGGCAAAGAAGCAAAGACAACCTCTAACTGTGTTTCATGAACCATTCATTATGACTTTTATAGTGGTAGAACATACACATTTATGGTTTCAAATCCCATCTCCTATCAACTTTCAACTAGTTGTACTACTGAGATACTTTTAAAACTTAGAGTGATTAAAAACTAAATGCTCATTTCAAAATTTTGACCCACGCGATGTGTGAGCGATTTTTTTGCCTTCAAAATAAAAATGGTAAAACACATTTTTAGCAGAGTACAATGACTACGCAAGAATAGATAAAATTAGTCAAGTTTTTACCAGTTTTAAAAAAATCAAAATCCATCCACATTGAAATAAAAGATTTTGAATTTTTGAAAATAGTGATGGAATACAAGAGAAAGTGTTCCAAATCCTGAGCCACTTTCTCCACCTTGAACATCCGAAAGAGAAATACTTTGTTAAGAATTTATAGAAAGGAAGAACTATTAATGGTGAAACGTCATGAAATAATAGGGAAGACAAGATAGGAGAGTAATATAAGAGTAGAGACTCCATGGCGGACAACCTGCCATGAGCTACAGCAAAGCTATTTATCAAATCAGAAAAACACACGCACACACACACAACCCGAGTTGTAAGACTAAGTTGAGTTGGAGTACACCTAGGGTTTGCAAAGCCTTAAATTTGCTCATGTGTCTGTCAAGAGCGTTTACTGTTTAGCCTCTTCCTATTTATGCTTGTCCGTCCACACACACACACAGTAATATGTACCTATATATACACAAAGCATTACATGGGACTGTTAGTGTTGACTCACCAGAAAAACATGATACAGTATAATGAAATGTTTAAGGTAACTTCTCTCTCTCTTTCCCATTGTGTGTGTGTGGAAAATATCCATTTTGGCTGAATATTAAATGTCGCCAGTCAAAAAGTTGGGTAGGACTGGGGAAAGTGGAGAGGAAGAGTCATAATTCAGCATCAGAGAGAGAGAAAGTCCAAATAGATAACCCTAGCAAGTGTCCCAAGACCCAGCAGCAACCAGTGCAATTTATCCTGTAAAATGTTTCGATGACTACAAGAGACTGTAAAGAGGAAGAGGAAGAGACTACAACACACACTCTCACTCTCTCCCACTTCGAGACACCACTCTTTAGGTATAAACTGAGCAGGAGGAGAGAGAGAGAGTCTAGGAAAGGAGCTATAAAATAAATCGTTACAATATGAAATCTGTAGAGAAAGAAAAAAAAGGAAAATAGGAGAATAGAGCAAAGCAAAGCAAAAACTAACCGACTCTTTGTCGTCTCTACTACTACTTTTTTTCTTGTCTTCCTTTCTCTTCCTCCTCCTCCAAGATGTTCCACCGTATGTCAATATGCATAAACAGACAGTACTTTGCCTATATTACACATACACTTACACTACATTTTTCCCCTGCTCCACACTCAACCAGGGAAGAGAAAGCGGAGGAGGAGGAGGAGGAGGAGAAGGAAAAGCTTTATACGACTGAGTCAATGACTACATGTATAAAGCATTCCGTGAAATCTCAAGTACGGTCGTCCAATTCCCTGTGTCATTTTGAATGTACCATTATTGCCTTTTTTTGTCTGTCTCCACTATCTGCAGACAAATCATGGGACAAGCGTACAAGTCAAGGAATAAGGGAGAGAGAGAGGGTGTAGTATTGTGACTACTTGTGTCATATCAACCCATGCATCGTCATAAACTGAGAAAAACACATGTATGTGCAAAAACAAGGTAGTTTTTCTATAGCCTCTCTCCCTTTCATCTTTCTCCTTTTCTTCTTTATTCCTGTTTAAAAGATAAAGGTAAGGACCATTCTATGGATGTGCAGTGTGCACACACAGTCAACATACTCCAGCCGCCAGACAAACCGAATGTATACAGTGCAGTACATTGTAGAAAATGGGAGAAAAGAGGAACTTTTGGCGGTGGAGAAAGGAGGACAAGAGAGAGGGAGAGAGAGAGAAATGAGAGCAGAACAAAAACAAAAAAAGAGAGAAAAGAGAGAAGAGGAGGGATGGAGGGAGGGAGAGGAAAAAATTTCAGTTAACTTTCTGCGGTGATTGAAAGCTTTTTGTTGCTTGACAAGGTAAAGAGGATATTTAGCAGAGCTTTTAATGTTGCAAGTTTGTCAATGTATTAAATGTGACCTATTCTCTCTCTCTCTGCCTCTCGTATGTGAATGTGTGTGTCGTTTTACCTCCCAGTCGTCACGGGAGGGAGAAAATGTATCTTTTACTTGTGTATAGAAACTATACAAGGTATACCGTGTGTGTGTGTGATATTATGTAGACTTTTTTTCCCTCCGTTTCATTCGTTGACTGGGCGGAACTGAGACCAAGTTTGTGCCATAAGGATTCGTTTTGGCCTCCATCTCATCCTCATCCATCTATCACATACATACACACACACAAACACGAAGGGAGGGAGAGAGGAGGCAGAGAGGGAGAAACGGAGACACACACAGGGAGAGGGAGAGAGAGGAGTCAAGGGAGGAAAAAACGAGACAATAAGATTCGATACAATACAATAGGAATACAATGGGAGTAGACAAGAAAAGGCCTGAGAAAAGCAAAGAGAAAATTTGTTTGCAGTTTCTGTTTTTCTTCAAGGAAAGGCACACGGCAATAAATTACACGTAAACGTAAGAAGACATGCACACACACACACAACACTCCTGCAACAGCAGTCAGGGAAAGTTCAACTTTGCCTCAACTCTATGGTTTTAACCTTCTGTGTGTGTGTGTGTATCTCTCTCTAGATTTGCTTTCCTATAGAGAAAGAAAAGAGAGGAGCATTCGGAGTAAGTCCTTGGGTTTCGAAAAACGAGGCATTCAAACCAATTCTTTTCCCACTAACATCCACATAACCTCTGCTCTCTCTCTCAACCAGAAAGAAAGAAAGGAGGAGGAGGAGGATACATGAGCCTCGATGCTCCAGACCGAAGCAATACAAATTATTGCTTACCCAATTCATCTTCTCTCTCTCTCTCTTATAAGACATGCATGAGTCTTTGTTAGTCTCTGATAAAGACCTCTATTTCAACCTCATTTGCATCTGAATATTCCCGCCCCCTGCCCCCTCCTCTCTATTCTTCACATTTGAATTTTTTTCCCCTCCTCCCCATTCTCCCCTCCTTTTTTCGTATTCAGTCTTGTGATTCCAAATTGTGTGTCTGTCTCTATTTCTCGTGTGCGTGTGTTTGTGTGTGTGTGCTATATCATCATCAATTTCGGAGATGCAGAATCATTCATATTTTTTTAGCTCCAAACTTTTTGGGGGTGGGGTGTAAGGGGAGGAGGGGAGGTTGTATATTTTTATCCGAATTCTGTTAACTCATCCTCACATTCCCCCTCCCCAAATACCTTCTATAAGTTTGTTGTAAAAATGAGAGAGAAATACAGAGTTTTTACAATAAACAAGTTTTCCTCTTCCTCCTCCTTCTGCAGGACAGTGAGGACAGAAATAGAGACAGAGGAGGAGGAGGGGAGGGCGGAAGTTGGAGGGAGGCTAAGAAGTTTTGGGAGACACGATGGAGGATGAACAATTAAATGGTACAATTGAGATTTCCTCTCCCTTTCCTCTTCTACTAGGGACAAAGTATGTGCAAGTCTTAAAAGAAAAATATAATAATCCATTAGGCGAGAATGGTGAGGCTGCACACACACACACACACACACACGCAGTCACATACACAAACACACAAACAGTCAATGGCAGCGAAGCTGCAGTGTGTGTCTGTTCCCCTCCTCCTCCTCTACTTCCTCTTCTAATAACAAATGTATTAAGTAGTGGTGACCCAGAAGAAAAAAAAAGTATTGTAACTGCGAGTTACAACACAATTGAGATATTCGGCCGCAAATTGCCAGAAAAAAAAAGTTTGGCTCATTGAGAAACTTTTCTAAGGACAACGGACAGGAAAATGGTTAAGTAAAATGGTAAAACTATGGTGTGTGTACTTCTCTCTGTTTTGGCCATTGAGAGGAGCGGGGGGACTTCCAGCATTAGACAGACCACATACACTTGGAGAGAGAGAGAGAGAGAGAGAGAAAATCCACATAGAAATAAATATGCCCTACTCTCTCTTCCTCTCTTATACACACATCCTACTGCCGTTACTTTCTATGTACGGTGCATTGTGAGAAATGTCCACCAACAAATCGTCTGCTCCACACACTGAGACCAGTTGGAGGAGGAGGAAGAGAAGAAGAAGAGGAGGAGGAGGAGACCCCTTAATGTGAAGATGAGAGCCAAGGATGGAAAGACACATCCAAAAAGCTTCCATACGAATCTAATATCAATTATTTGAAGCCCCCTGGACAGCAGGAAATTCATTGGCCATGTACGACTCATCTCGTCTCATCTAGCCACCCGCCTCCTTCCCACTTTCTCCCTCTCTACATCACCACAAACCATCATCATCATCATCATCTTGTACTTTTTCTTTCTTTTCCCTCCCTCCCTCCTCCGTCTCATCTCTTGCTACACAAAATTGTGAGAATCCACCGCACCGTCCAAAAGTCCCAAAGTCCGTGCAAATTGACTATAGACAACTTAACTACTCAAACTTTCCAATTCTCCCTTTCTCTGAGTGTCTTTCCCCATCCGCTGTGCATGGTCACATAAACCAGCCATAGAATAATCAATGCAGTCAAGTGAAACGCATCGGACCTCAGCAAGTCACATCTCTCCCCTCTCCTCCTCTCCTTGTGTTCCTCGTGTAGAGCGTGTGTGTGTGTGTGCCAGAAACCACTACCCGCGTATTACAAAGATAATAAATTTCGCTTCAATTTGTTCTATAGATTCCTATTCATTCTATCCGTATCCCTATAGGCACAATTATACACGTAGCAGTACAGCCCATTACATTATGTATGTACACACTAACTTTTTATCCATCCTCCAATTAGAATTGAAATAATTTATAAAATTAAAATACACAAAGATAATTTAGAGTGTCACTCGCTGAAGGACACTTGTGCCTGTGTAGAGTCCTTTTTTTATGTGGAAAATGAGCTGAATTTTAGTTGAAAGATGGTGCACTGTCTAAATAGGAGGGAAAGGAGGGAAGAGAGGCAAGGAGAAAAAAACAATTGAAACAATTAACTACTTGAACGCTTCGTTTAGCATGAAGGATTCAATTATATGAAACTGGGGGTATGGCATAGAGGGAAAAAAAAGAGAACAAGTTTTCGGCGCTACATAAATCTACCTAGGCTCAAGGAGGAGGAGGAGAGAAGGGAAAACAAGTGGAAAAATTCAGAAAAAGAGACTAGCCGTAGAAGCATGAAATACCTCGGTGACTCTGGTTCTCTCTCTCTCAGTCTAAATGCATGTAAAAGTAGGAGAGGAGGAGGAGGAGGGTGGTGTGTGCAGAACTTTGGGAGACATTCAGTTCACATCCTTTTCGATTCCTAATGAACTGAGGACAGCCGTGCAATAAATAAACGCACAAGTGGAATGAAACTGGATGCATGTGACTGAAATCTCAGTCCTCCTTTCTAGCCAACCAAGACGCGGGAGGAGGAGGAGACACAAAAAACAGGTTTTATACTAACATGTTTCTGCTTGATGGTCGTCCGCTATATACGATTTAATTTTCTTTGGCCACATCCTACATAACTCTGTGTGTGTGACTGCGTGTGTGGAGACAGAGAGACAAGAGAGATTCTGCTTTGTAATTTGTAAATGTAATGTTGGACGGGGACAGGAGGAAAAAATCAGTTTAATCTAAAAATTTAGTTGATACAGCAAAGAGCGGAGGGAGAGAGAGAAGAAGAAAGAAGCACGACGTATTAAGCTTCACATGGAAACAGAGAAGGAAAAAGAAGGGAAGAGGAAAAAAACATATGAGAATTTCGGGTTCAATTGAAAAAGATTCCCGAGTACTTTTTTCCCCTGTCGTCATTACGAAAGCTAAGACCAGAAGAGAGAGACGAGAGAGGAGGTAAGGACACTTTATGAAGGTTACTCTCTTCTCAGAGAGACTCTTTAGGTGCCCACGTTTTAGGTGGTGCTGTGTCCTGGTCGGGCTTGATTTCTTTCTGAGATCATGTACATGGGGTAAATGCACGTTCATCTCATTCTCCTGTGTGTGTGTGTGTGTGTGTAGTATGGGATGAAGAAAAAGTATCAGAATTCTACATAGAGAGAGGCTAAGGAGTCAAAGAGGAGGAGGAGGAAGAAGAGGAACGGTTAAAAAAAGTCGCGGGGGTTTGAGAATGAGGTTTTACATTCATGGCCCATTGAATCGGCTAGTAATTCCGTAGCCTTGTTTATTTAATCAAGATTTCGACATATTTATGGACGTCTTCTTTCCGTCTTGCAACAGATTGGTTTCGCCACATAATACATTGGACCTGAAGAACAGACCCATGGTAATACAGCCTCTCTTTCTCTCCCCACACACACATCTACTCTACACACATATGTTTATACCGGAATGCTATAAGAAAGAGGGATTGAAAAGGAGACCTTGTATATGTGTGTGTGTATGTAGAAAAAGCAGAGTGAAGAAACAAAAGGAAAAAAAGTTTCCCTTCACTTTATTCTCCTTACCGATCCCATCTCTCTCTCCTTGCCTAGGTCTTGATTCCATTGAAGATGAGCCGATGTGGAAAAAGCGGGGAGGCTTCTCCTCCCTGTGTGTGTGTTGTGTTTGTGTGGAGAAGGAGAGGAGGAGAAATAACAAGTTTTTGAGACTGGAGAAGCCGTCAAGTTGAAAATATAGGGAGGGACGCCCCACATGACGAAATAAATGAAACATCCCGAGAAGATCCACAACTTCCCTCCGCATCCTCATCCTCTCCGGGTAAATCGAGAGGGGAGGTTCAGTTGGAAGAAAACGTCTCCGTCGCACCCTCTCTATCTCCCTCTCTGCACTCACTCTTCTCAACTAGCCCCGAAATCTCTTCCTGGAGAAGTATAGACAACTTCTCCAAAGGAAGACTGGATCCACATGGAAATATCATTTAACCCCAAAATGAAGAGTCCAAATGAACATTGTACTTTTCCCCTGTGTAATCTACACTTCACGGATACACCTCCACAAAGTACTTGGCAATGGCCATGAGAAAATGTTTGTGTGTGTGGAGGGGAAGGGGCGGTCACATTTGAGGATTCTAGAAAACCCTCTAAATATTCCCTGCTTCAACTCGGATTCAATTAAAAGTCAACTCTACTGATATTCTTAATGCTCATGAATCACCCTCTCACTCCATCCACACACAGACACAGTACGGAGGGAGGGAGTGGAGGGAAAAGTCTATTATAAAGTGTATACAGGGTGGCAAATTACCATTGTCGCCCCCCCCTACAGCTGACCCCGGACATGACAAGAAAAGGTCAAATACACTATTTTGTAGAGAATTCGATTCTGCATCTATCCCACTGAACATCAGGTCAATAGGTCAAGCCATGTCGGCAACAGTGGGAAAATTTGATTTTTTCAACATATTTTCTGAACGTTACTGCAAAAAGCATTGAAAAATTGAAGACTAAAAATTGTTTTCATTAAATTTTCAAACGTAATCTGGATGGTCGTATGATTTAACACATTTTCTGCAAATTTCGGAAAATTTCATGAAAAATTGAATTACTTGTGGCAAAATTTCGAAAACATGACCAAATTTTTAAAAAAAGTTGAAAATTTTGGGGAAATAATTTTTTTCAATTAAAATGCACGACAACACCTTCGAGTCATCAAAATTATGAATTGAAATCTCAAATCTCAAATTGTTTATCACGGTTTTTGCGTGTTTAAAGAAGAGTTAGA